>JBBBDQ010001500.1:4662500-4737500 GCA_037127315.1 Ascarosepion bandense
TAGATACTTACTACTTATATAGTGCCAGGCTCATTATATAGATACTTACTACTTATATAGTGCCAGGCTCATTATATAGATACTTACTACTTATATAGTGCCAGGCTCATTATATAGATACTTACTACTTATATAGTGCCAGGCTCATTTGCATAGAATACTACAATAAACAAATAAGATAATCAAGTCCCATAAATAATTAGATAAAAAACAAATTAAGTAAATAACAAACAAATTAAACTATAAATATGTTCATAAATACAAGTAAATGTAATAATCATAATCAGCAAAAGAAAAGTAAAAATAATCAGCAAAATATTAACAAACAACCTTATAAAATAGCATCAGACAACAGCATATAGGTCTACAATTATTCTTACTCAATAACCTCTAGAATAATTTGAAATGTAACTGTTAATGTATACCCAATAATTGTTAAGATAATACAAATGATGTTACTACACATAAATGTACCACTGCCACTGACCAGCACATATACAAATCATCTTCTTTTATGTGCCTTGTGTTTTCAACATACGCAGTCATGGCCTTTGTTATGTTTTTAACATGACAAAATAAAACAGTTATGGAAAAATGACACACTCGCCGAGTATTGGAAATAAATAGGGAATTTATTATTGTGGAAACATGAGTACTACAGCAAACAGTTATGGATGTTGATTAACCGTGTGTTTATAGAGAGCGTGGCAAAGTTCTGCCTGCTATGTTTGCCAGCCTCTACCTAGAAGTCCCTTCCCCTTGTCTCCCGCATGCACTTATTAGCTGGGGAACTGACTTCCTTGAATGGTCCAGGGGATATAACTTTTGGCCCTTTTTTATGGTGATCCTAATAGCCTTCCATGTCTCCCTATCCCTGGCAGCTCTTAGCACGCTTTCTCCTGTTATGCCACACAAACCCTGTTCTGTCATCCACCAGCTCAGGCCCTTCAAATATGTTATCCATTGCTTTCCTCTGTCTCTTTTACCCTCTATTTGGCCTGTTAGTATCAGGTTCTCCAAGCCCTCTTTCCTCAATGCATGTTGCACAAACTTCAGTTGTAACTTCCTGATGCTCAATATTAATTTCCTTTTCATTGCCATTCTTTCCAACACCTCATCATTGCTCACATGCTCGGTCCATGATATCCACAGCATCCTTCTGTAGAACCACATTTCAGTTGCTTCAAGTTCTTCCTTCATCTTCGAAGATATTGTCCAGCATTCACTGCCATATTGAAGAACTGACATCACATAGCAATCCAGTACTCTCTTCTTTCTTTGTGAAAGTTTCCTGTGTCTTAATACTTTACTCAGCTTCTGGAATGCATCTTTCGCCATGCCAATTTGCCTTTGGATCTCCGTGTTGCACTTTTCATTTTCTGGTATAACACTTCCCAGGTATTTAAATTTTTGTATCTGCTTGATTTTAGAGTCCCTCACCTGTATTTGGCATTTTGGGCTGCCCTTTTTTGCTGATGACCATGCATTGTGTTTTCTTGCAGTTTATAAACTGTTGGTTCCATTTAATAGAATTTGAGCCAGTTGGTGAGTTTTTCCTCTTTGTTGAATAATTCAATTTATTTCAGGTGGAATCTTTTAAAGGAATTTGCTGCAATTTAGATATTAAAATTCTTTCAACTTTTGGCCATCCTCAGTTGTTTTCAAGGAAAGAAAATTGAAATTCAGTGTACAGCTAGTGGGGTGCTCATATTGCTGTCACTTTAATGTTTGAAATGAAGATGAGCTCACATGCTGTTAGATTATAACTGCCAACATTTTTTTTTTTAATCATTTCTCCCCAAGCAAGGCGGTACCATCACTGATGTGCAGGGGCTACATAAGAGAGTAAAATTTTCAGACAGGAGAAGAGTAAAGACAAAGACGAACCAAATACAGGGGGAGAAAGAGAAAGAGCAAGAGAAGGATGTGAACACAGGATTGAAGACAGTTACAAAGATAGAGAGAAAGGAAAAGAACAAGGTACATGGGGTGATGTGGAAAGGGCTGGAGTTAAGTGGATAAGAGATGGGAATTGACTTTGCATTTAAATTCTTGGAGATTATAGCCATCAGGAAAGCAAGTATATGGAAGGGAGTTCCACAGGCAGGAAGCATGAGAAATTCCATATTATATTTTAAAGGAATTTGCTGCAATTTAAATATTAAAATTCTTTCTACTTTTGGCCATTCTCAGTCGTTTTCAAGGAAAGAAAATTGAAAGTCAGTGTACAGCTAGTAGGGTTCTGGTATTGCTGTCACTTTAATGTTTGAAATAAAGACGAACTCGCATGTTGTTACCATGGAATATAATTTAATGTCAGATATATTATGCCTCAAGATTTTCCTCTGAGAAAACTGACCTGTCATCTCTCTGATCAAATTACAAGATGCAAACGTGACATATTCACAGCATTCCTTTTAATTTCTATCAGATTTTGGTTGACCATACTTTGCTATTAATGGCAAAAAGACTACAAATCCTGATAGTATTTTATAGTTAGAGAAAGCAACTAAATAAAATCTGTTTCAATCTGGATGTTAGTGAATTGAAAGGCTTTTAGCACTTCAAGTTCACCATATAGAATTGTCTCATGGGAAAACAACTGAGTTGATTCACACATTGGTTTATGATTTTGGTGACAGTAATTCTGAGTTCAATCCCTGGACTGGGTAGTGTATACAAGAAGTCAGTAGAAACAGGCAAGCAATATTAAAAATAACAACAAGTCAATGGACAATGGAATGAGAACAATCCACCCCTGCGGATCAAATAATGGGTCCAGTTTGAGAAAAGTTACTGGGATAAACATACACCTAATGAAGGCCGAAGAGCACAACAGCCAAAATATAACAACAAGGATGAGGAAAATAGTACACATGTAAATAATTATAATGGTAACTCTTCATCCTGGTAATGCAGACATTTAAAATTTTTTCTACAAGTGTGCCTCTGCCATAAAATATGACAGCAAAATATTTATATGAATATGCCGTCTAAAACGACGTCAACATATATATTAATGTCCCGACTATTGAGTATCTTACATTAAAACATAAAAAAATAATCCATACCCCTGAGCATGACAGGAGAGAAATATGTATTTGTATATATACAAATAAACAACAGTCTTTATTATAATAGAGAATATGTGTGTGTCTGTGTATGTATGTATATATATATATATATATATATATATATATACACACACATATACACACACACATATATATACATACGTTCTTCACTACTCAAAGACATAATTATTGCAAAAAAATAAAATAAGGCAGTGTTAAAGAGCAAACACATAACAAGTGCTTTCATAACTGGTATAAAAAAAGAATGAACTGAGCAAATATATATATATATATATATATATATATATAAAATACCTAGAGAGCCAGACAACCTACCTAGGTTTCACCTAAATGAATCCGTTTAGATGAAACTTGGGTAGGCCATACAACCTACATAGGTTTCACCCAAACGGATCCGTTTAAATGAAACCTAGGTAGGTTGTCTGGTTCTCTAGGTATTTTTTATTTATTCCGCTCTACCTAAGTATTGAGCACTTTTTTGTTAGATGATTGCTCGTGTCAGGGTTTTTTCTTTGGGCTACGTGCTGACTCAGTCTGAGCACTTTTGACTGATGTTCATGCACTTCACTCTTTCTTTTTTTTAAAAACATTTTTTCCCTTCTTTGTAGATATATGAAAGGTTTTTTGGCACATGTACAGTTATCAACTCTTATATATATATATATATATATATATATAGGTTTCATTAAAAGTGACAGACAAGGTATTATCATTAAGTTTTTTATATAATTTTTTATGTTTGTATAATTTTTCTGTTTTTAGAACTCAAATTATATAAGAATTGTCCAATGCTTTTGTACTTTTGAATGCTTTTGGCTATATTTTTAGCCATTATCAAGAATTAATTTTGTTTTATTTGTAAATAAACATGTGCAAAGTTTCAAACACAGTAAGCACATTACTAGCGTGCTCATAACTGATGTCATTAAGTGAAAGATTTCTCTTTTTTATCAGTAATACCTCCATTATTTTTAATCTTCTTTTGAATGTGGATGCTTCTGTTACGTATGTATTATCAACAAAGATATCACAGATCGTTTCTGAAAGATCTTGATGTGTGTTTAAATGAGATCGGATGGAACTGTTGAGGGAAAGGTGTAAGGTCCATCTTCTTGTCAATTTTGTGGTTGTATAGTCAATCTAATTATTTACGGATTTGGATAATTGAAGAACACAGTTCTTCAAAGGACATGTAAATTTGTAAACGACACTGGTTGTCTGCAGTTTAGATTTTGCAGATGAATTATTATTATTGATAATGAGGTTGGCAGTTTTGAATTTTTTATAATAGATAATTTTCTTGTTTGAACTGGATGGTTTTACATAAAGTATGAACATGGTAACAATGTGCTTACTGTGTTCGGAACTTAACATACACAAGACTCTATATGCATAAACTTTACACATGCTTGTTTATGAGAAAAACAAAATTAATTCTTGATAATGGCTAAAAGTATAGCCAAAAGTGCTTGAAAGTATAAAAGCATTGGGCAGTTCTATAATTTGAGTTCCAAAAAGAAAACAAAAACTTAATACCTTGTCTGTCACTTTTAATGAAACCAGTATAAAAGAAAGATTGATGCCCAAATAAGCTATATATATATATATATATATATATGCACACACACACACACTGGCCATAATTATTAGGCCACCCCAGTGTTTTAAAAAACTGATGTATTTCATACTATTTTTTAGTATTTATTGCCAAGTGATTAATTGTAAATGAAAATAGAATGGTTCTTTTGTTAATACTGCACAATAACATGTGCATCAAATGAATTTATAAATATTTAATAATTACCTATATTGCAGTTTCATCAATGAAAGAATGAACTTTGCTTCCATGCCTCGTAAAATTTTGCAAAGTAATAGTAACAAAAGAACCATTCTATTTTCATTTTGAATTATCCACTTGGAAATAAATACTAAAAATAGTATGAAATACATAATTTCTTTTAAAAAAACTGGGGTGTCCTAATAATTATGGCAGGTAGTGTATATATATAGTAAATCTAAATGATGCGATTGGTAAATTGTCGTTATTTGCCTTGTCAAATTTTACAAAGTAATAATAACAAAAGAACTATTCTATTTTCATTTTGAATTATCCACTTGACAATAAATTCTAAAAATAGTATGAAATACATTATTTCTTTTTAAAAAACTGGGGTGGCCTAATAATTATGGCTGGTAGTGTATACACACACACACACACAAATACAAAATGATCTCTATTATAATAGAGAGGATAATAACTTCAACATCCAACAAAAATGTTAGTCTTGGCACGTGATGAATGTTCCTTAAGCTACAAATAAATTAAAATCATCAGAGAGTGATTAAGACATCAATGTGGAATCGGATGCTTTTATCATTTAATTTTGTAATTTTTAATGTTCTAAAACTCATAATATGTATGTTATTGTTCGAGAATGAAAATAAAAGAGATTGTCTGTGGTCAGGAATATGATGACTAATCATTATTGCTGGAACTTGACACAATGACAAAAAGTTTAGCAGAATATGAAAGAGTTGCTTATTTACTGGTGGTTGTCACTTAACAGATATATTCAGTCAGTGTTATATAGTCCTCTCTTCTCATGCACATTGGGTTTGATCCCTGATGTCAACCAACTGGGTTCATTTTGTCAGTATTTAAGTTGGGTGACCCTTTTATTCTGGAAGGGTGTTCATTATACTATATTCCACTTTCCTTGGCTTAAGCCACTTAGAACTTGGCAAGTAATTCTCTGTATAACTTTATATAATAAAATTCAGTAGAATATTAAAAAAAACTATTCGGTATAACAAATATCAAACAGCCATCAGAACCAGGTTTGATCCCTGGTGTCAATTCAGTAGCCAAGTCCTGTTGGTTAAGTGAGGAGACTCTTTTTTTCTGGTGGGATGTGCATTTTGCTATATTTTTTAACTTAAGCCACTAAACTCTTACTTCAGTATGTGATATTGGCATCAAAAGAGTCAAAAAATATTTCCCAAATACACAAATCCCAAATTAATCATTCAAATTAGTTATGTTTATGGCTGTAAAAATGAAATCAATAAGCCATTTGTCAACTCAGACTGAATAATAATTCCTCATATGTAGCTCAGTTTTATTATCATTGTTACAAGATTTATTGTCTATAAACTTAGCTTCTATGATATTTTCTTTGCACATGTAGATCATCTTAAAATAAGAACTGGAGAATATCTTGAAATAAGAATCCTTCAACTCCCAAAAATTTGAACTCTTCCTGCTGTTATAGGAAAAACTGGCATCTTGGTTGAAGAACAAACTGGCTTTTTTTTTAACACATATTCAGGGTTCTGGCTGATATTGACCAACCCTTCAACAACGAGATATTCCTGTAGACCTTTGTGGCAACACCATATCTGCATTGCTTCTGAACTAGATGGTATTTGACAGTTCAACCATCATATAGCCCATATAAGTTACAGGACCCAATTTGTCTTATCATGACCTCATTTCTCCATTGTTTCTCCCTCACCTTAGACATAAGACAACAGAATATACATTAAAATCAATGCTGTGTTTTCTGATTCTTCAGAGATTGGTCAAAATCTGAGGAATCTTGCGATATGCTAATAAGAATCTGGCTAATTCATGTTGTCCAGTGAGATTTCTTTTTAACACCTGGATAAGTACTTCTTTCAGATTGTTATTTTACAGGTAGTATAGAAATATAGAAAAAGAATAAAGATAATATTTATAATCAAGCAGATACAATTTGTAGCAAACTGCTTTAATTTTTGAATAACCACAAGGCTTTGTGGTCAGTGTCTAAGGTATTTAATGAACTTTGTCATTGTATCAATTATAAAATATACCAAAACAGTTACTATTTTTCTAGATTAAAATTGTCATTTAGAATGAAATAATATTTTCACCAGGCTTAGGTACTCTTGTGGTGATACCGACCGAGCAAAAGCTATGGACCAGATGTTTGCACCCTCACAACCAAAAAGCAAATGACCAAAAGTTGTCTGTGTACAGCCGGATTCGCGCAGATGTTCCGGTTAAAAAATAAAAATTAATTAAATATTAAATTTCCAGTTTGCGAGCCTATGTGAATTTTATTTATCAGCCAATGGGAAGCCCAGAATCAAATACGGATATGAATTCCCAAATGATCTGCTGCGATCCAAAAAGAAGATATAAAAAGCCGATACAAAAAGCATCGCCAGACAGACCGAGGCAGACAGACAGACTCATGACAGACAAGAATAATTAGTATCTCCCTTGACCAAGTCAAGTGGCTTACTATGCTCATCGCCTTCACCCCTCCCTTTTCCTTCGTCCCTGTCTCAAAACTACTTACTGATCCAAGGAGCGGATACATCAAAGACATTTCCTCCCGGCCAATGCACCCACAATTTAAGTATTGAATTCTCCTTGTCAGCCTTCTAATGCCACTATCATCTTTTCAATCACTATTTTCTTATGTTAAATTCCTCAATCTTGCCAAATCATGCCTTTTTTTCTGAAAAATTCATTGGCAATTGATAGCTTGAGTCAGACTGGAATTCATGAATACCTTCAAGACGAAATGAGGACATTTCTCTACTTTTGTCACTATGAGACGATTTGTGAAATGTACACTACTTATTCATTGATGCAGTCCCATTTGTTGAATTTTCTGGATAAATGTTTATCTATTCAGAATTGGTGGTCAGTAATAGCTAGAAATATGTCATAAATGGTGCTTCAGCAATGGTGTGATGATTAATGATCTAGTCATGTTGACTGTTACTATGGCATAATGAGTTGATCCTCAACGAGTGTTACATAATTGTGACCTTGTGCCTGAGCTTAGTAAATAACATGTTATAGCATTCATACCAGTAAATTCATTTAACTGTCGGAGTCAATACATTGCTTTTAGCTCTTTACTTTTCAGATTTCTTTTGTTGTATACAAAACTCAATATGGCAGGAAAACAAATTTGTTTTTGTTCCCGTATCTCTCAAAAGAAGAATGCATATGCATTTTTCTGAATTGATATTTGCTACACACTCTGGAAATGACGCCATGTAACCAATGCACATTGTTGAACATGTTTTAGTTGGGCTTCGACAAATGTGCCACTGCAGGCATTTTCTGCTTCCCTTGACATACAGCATACTGATTAACACATCTCAATATCCTTGTCCATACCTGATTAGCAAGCATATAAGTAACTTCATTCTTGATCTATCAGCATGCTCTAAAAGTATTTCTTGTAATATTTGCTGCTCATCTGGTAACTCAATGGAAAGGCACCCATTCAGAATACTAAGTTCGTAGTGTGTTTAATTCTCATCAAAAGTCTCTTGGCTTGATCAGTCAATAACACATTGTTGTACATCAGATTATACTGAGTCATAGATTGTGAAACTTTTAACAGTTAACACAAACTTGTTTCATCAGGGTTTCCAACAAATGCCCAAACTTGGATGACTGTTTCTTCTTTTCATTTTCCCAAAAGAGTAGTCAGTTGAAAAAATTTATATTATTATTATCATCACAAATCAGTTGCAGCAAAAGAATAAAACCCATCTTCATAATAAGGCAGATACCATTTGTGATAAACTCTTATTTTCTAAATAATCACAAAAAGGATTTGTGATCAGTGTCTGGATGTGCGTGGGTGGTGCAGTGGATATCAGTTTGAAACGAGAAGATGGAGAGCCGAGTTCAAATTTCAGTTGGATTCGTTGCATTCACTTACATTCAAATACCCTTGGGAAAAGTACTAATCTGTCACTTCTCTCTCCAGCTGTGGGTTAAATAGCAAAACAGATTAGGTTCTTTTGCCTTGGTTGGCAACCAATCTATTACAGAAAGTAAAATCTTCTGCCCAGTCAGTCATGTCTCTTTCAAGACATGATCACACAAGTATGTATAATGTATGGCACTTAAAGGACTGTATGAGTTAAAATGACAATCGTTTGCATATTTGTTAAAATTGTCACTTTATCAATTTTTGAATCAATTATAACTTGAAACACTGTTACTTATTAAAAACATAGAAGTTGTTTTCTAGATTAAAAATGTCATTTACAATGAAATATTAGTCACCAGTCTTTACAATCACCGTTTTCTACATTGAATTCCTCAACTCGGCTAAATCTGACCATTTTTTAAAATAAAAATGCATTACCAATTGATAGCAAAACTAGAATCATTATTCCTTCACCTCAATGCAATAACCTTGACATTGTTAGTGTAGTTTGGAGGCAGAAGACTCATCTGGGATTCTCTCAACTTTGACCTCAGTGGGAATGTAACAAATTTCTGTCTTTGTCTACTATGTCATTCTTTTGGCTTTTGCATGCCTACTTCCTACTCAACTTTCCACCATTCCAATGACTACACATTCACACAAATCTGATGAAAATAAAAGAAAAGCCCCCCCCCCTTCCTAGTCTTAATTATTCTTTTTAACTACCACCCTTACCCACTTCTAGATAGCTATTGTTGTACTAACACAGTATTTAACCCTTGACCCTACATCTTCTCAAGCTTACAGCCAAATTATATTGAAACACCAGTTCCTGTATGATCATTGAAGTTAAGCAACATTGAGCCTGGTCAGTATATAGATAGATGACTGCTTGGGAATACCAGGGGCTGTAAGCTTGCAAGTGTGGGCAGTGTCATGGATAATGGCTTGGAATAGTTAATCGAAGAGCCGAGTTCCAATTCACTGGTGGAGAATTCTTTATTCAAAAGACTGGAAATACTTTGGTTTTCAGATATTTCTGGATTTTGGGATCCAGGATTATTTTAAATTGTAAACAGCATCTATAAAATTTGGAAGCTTAGGAATAGAACTCAAACATAAACACAATATGTTACGCTTCATAACACAGATTACACATGCACCCTGAAGGTGCCTTTTAAGTAAATGACATACACCCTGAAGGTACCTTTTAAGTAAATGACATACACCCTGAAGGTACCTTTTAAGTAAATGACATACACCCTGAAGGTACCTTTTAAGTAAATGACATACACCCTGAAGGTACCTTTTAAGTAAATGACATACACCCTGAAGGTACCTTTTAAGTAAATGACATACACCCTGAAGGTACCTTTTAAGTAAATGACATACACCCTGAAGGTACCTTTTAAGTAAATGACATACACCCTGAAGGTACCTTTTAAGTAAATGACATACACCCTGAAGGTACCTTTTAAGTAAATGACATACACCCTGAAGGTACCTTTTAAGTAAATGACATACACCCTGAAGGTACCTTTTAAGTAAATGACATACACCCTGAAGGTACCTTTTAAGTAAATGACATACACCCTGAAGGTACCTTTTAAGTAAATGACATACACCCTGAAGGTACCTTTTAAGTAAATGACATACACCCTGAAGGTACCTTTTAAGTAAATGACATACACCCTGAAGGTACCTTTTAAGTAAATGACATACACCCTGAAGGTACCTTTTAAGTAAATGACATACACCCTGAAGGTACCTTTTAAGTAAATGACATACACCCTGAAGGTACCTTTTAAGTAAATGACATACACCCTGAAGGTACCTTTTAAGTAAATGACATACACCCTGAAGGTACCTTTTAAGTAAATGACATCCACCCTGAAAGTAGTTTTATACAAATGATATATGCCCTGAAAGTAGTTTTATGCAAATGATATATGCCCTGAAGGTATATTTTATATAAATGACATACACCCTGAAATTAATATTTCATGTAAAAATGTTTCGTAATTTCTGTACATGCACAAAAATCATGATCACTCCTTACAAAAATATGTAAATACCAAATGCTTCTTCTACATTAGGTTTCAGAAACTAGTGGGGGGGGGAGGGGGTACATCCTTGATGACGGCAATGTGAGTGTGAGAAGGCAAATTTTATAAGCTATCAGTTTCTACCGATGATGTCATATTTTGATTAAAACGTTACAATATACACAGCTACAGTATTTGTATAAAAACAAAAATTGCATTCTAATTACAGTTAAAGGTAATAAAAACTGAGAAAAAAAAAGGTCAGTATTTTATTTGTAAAGCTGCGATGCAATAATCAGGCTATGGGTTGCCATGTTGATTTCTGAAATATTCCATTTGTGGCAAATCATAAAAAACATTCAGATTTTGGAGGTTTTCATATTTGGGAATTTCAGATAAAGGATACTGTAGCTCTATTTGCTTACCTCATATTGCAAAATGTATGAACCCATCTCTTCTGTTCCCAGCTCTATGGGTTAATTAGTAAGATTTGTATCACTAAACCATTATTATCTCCAAAAAATTCTACAATCTAAAAATAACTTTTTGGCTTCAAATAAACTGCAAAAGGTTGATGAGCCATAAAAAATGAATCAATCAACCTAAATCTTCTCATTTCATTCATCTTGTCTCTTGGATCCGAATAGAAAAAGTTTTTTTTTACTTTTTTCAATTTACACCCAGTTTATATGTGTGAGGATGTGCGTTGTGGTGCAGTGGATGTCGACTCGGAATGAAAATTCTGGGAGTTCAGTTGAATTCCTTGCATTCACTTATGCACAAATACCTTTGAGAAAGGTATTAATCCATCTCTTCCCTCCAGTTATGGGTTAAATAGCAGGACAGATTGGGTTCTATAGCCTTGGCTGGCAACCAGTCTATAGCAGAAAGTAATGGCAAAATACTCCAGGATAATCTTCTTCCCAGTCAGTCATGTCTCTTTTGAGACATGATCATCCAAGCATATATCAGGTATGGCATTTAACTGACTATGTGGTAACTTCACATAACAATTTTCTGTAGAATAATAAAATGGCTATTTATTCAATAGGCAGTCGCCACTTAACATATATAGTCAACTAATGTAGTGTAACTCTCTCTATATGAGCCTTGATCCCTGATGTCAATTTAGCAGAGAATGTCACATTAATGAAGCCCTGCCTATGTTCTTATCTAAACTAAGAAGCAATTCTCTTTTAATCCTGAGGAATGAGGAAGTTGCTATAATTATACAAAACAAGCATAAAAGTTTGCTCTTTATCTGATAACATAAAAGTATTTCATTAATATATATTACAATCTAAATCTAAACTTATTTATAAATGGAACTTTGTGTGTGTGTGCGCGTCTGTTACCTATAGACCCTGAAATGGCTGAACCGATTTTCTTGAAAATTTACACAGTTGTACTATGAGTGTCTGCAAGTGTTCTTAGCTAGGTTTTGTATCGAAGTACCTCTGATAAATATCGAAAATCGAATTATAGAAGGAGTCATCCGATTTTAATCAAATTTGATACACTCATAGACAAAGACATAAGAAACGATATTCAGAAGTTTCAAGGTTGCAGTTCTTACAATAGTGCAGAAAATCGATAATATATATATATATATATAAAAGACAATATGTTTGTGTGTCTGCCTGTTTGTCTGTATTTTTTCAGCCCTTTTATTTTAGTTTTTGCTTCGGGTTTGGCTCTAAGTAGGTATAATTGTAATTCTTAGACTCAGCCATGATACTATTTATACAGAGGACTTATTTAGCCTTCAGAATTCAGTTTACGATGAAAAAAACTTATTTGATCTCGATACCAGGAAATCAAAATTTGACTTACATCCATTCATTTTTCTTTCAGTCTACAGTTTCGCTTTAACTGGAAGCAACTATTGCTTTTTAGTCTTTCGTGCCAACGTCCAAAGAGTCTGAACTCCAGGACCATGGATTAGTTTTGAAGCTTTCATTACACCCGAGCAACGTTGGGCTATACTGCTAGTTACTTATAATTACAAGACCTTACCAATAATCAAACTGTCAATTTCCCATAGTGCCACTTCTTTTATGTGCTGTGTCCGTTCAGGATGTAGGTGATCATGGCCCTCCACATCTCCCTATCCCTTGTAGCACTTAAAAACCCTGATTGGCCACTCATCAAGTATGTCATGCATTGATTTTCCTTATATCCTATTCCCTCTATCTGCCCCGTGAGTATCAGATTCTCCAAGCCCTCCTTCCTTATTACATGTCTCAGAAACTTCAGCTGTCTTTTCCTGAGATTAAGTATCATTTTCCTTTTCATTTCCATTCTCTTCATAACCTTGTCATTGCTCACATGTTTGGTCCATGGTATCCTCAGCATCCTCCTGTAGAATCAGTTGTTTCAAGTCTTTCCTTCATCTTTGATGAGATTCTCCAGCATTCACTGCCATATTGAAGAACTGACATCACATAACAATCCAGTACTCTCTTCTTTGTTTCTAGCGAAATTGTCCTGTTTCCTAATACTCTACTCTGCTTCTGGAATGCATCCTTGTGCTTTTGGATCTCAGGAATATAAATGTATCAAAACTGATGTGGTCGCAAAGTGAGGGGTCAGTTTATATATTGTCATATGGAAATGATCACCCATTTTATATCCAGTATGCTTCTGTAGAACCACATTTCGGTTGTTTCAAGTCTTTCCTTCATCTTCGATGATATTGTCCAGCATTCACTGTCATATTGAAAGAACTGACATCACATAACAATCCAGTACTCTTTTCTTTGTTTCTAGCGAAATTTTCCTGTCTCTTAATACTCTACTCAGCTTTTGGAATGCATCTTTGGCCATGCCAATACATCTTCGGGATCTCAGTGTAACACTTTCTCTTTTAGAGCACTTCCCAGGTATTTAAATTTCTGTATGTACTTGATTTTAGCATCCCAGACCTGTAGTTGGTATTTTGGGATCCTCTTTTTACTGATGACCATGCATTGAGTTTTCTTGTAGTTTATATGAAGTCCTTTCTTTCTGCTTTCTTTAGTTACTTCTTGTAGGAAATCTTGTAGTTTCCTTTCTGTGTCTGCTATCAACACTGTATCATCTGTGTATTCACTATTCTTCAGATTGTGGCTGCCAATGACAAATCCTGGCAGGACTTCTAGAGCTCTAAGAATTGTCTCACTGTATAGGTTGAATAGATCTGGTGAGAAGAGACATCCTTGTCTTACACTCCTTTTTATATTTGCATATCTGCTGAACTTGTTTCCTTT
This sequence comes from Ascarosepion bandense, assembly GCA_037127315.1. Lineage (NCBI taxonomy): Eukaryota > Metazoa > Mollusca > Cephalopoda > Sepiida > Sepiidae > Ascarosepion > Ascarosepion bandense. The sequence goes on from JBBBDQ010001500.1 coordinate 4,676,618, forward strand.
TAATACTGCTAGTAGATTAGATGCCAGTGTAGGTTTTTGACTATACTAATGTCTTTCTCAAATATGTCAAAGTTGCAAAGCATCTCTATCAAGTCTTTGAGGCATACTTTGTTGAATGCCTTTGCATAGTCTATGAAAAAATGGTACACATTCTTCTGCATTTGTATTTCTCTTTCTGATAACATTCTAAGCATGAATATTGCATTCCTTGTTCCAGTGTCTTTAATGAAACCACACTGTTCTTGTCCTATATCTTGTTTGATTCTGCTCTATTCATCAGAATTCAGACGATGAGTTTTGTTATGTGGCTCATTGTTTAGTGGAGTTCACATTCCTTTGTGCTGGCTTCTTAGGTAGTGCTATGAAAATCTATCTGCTTGGGTCTTCTGGTATATCGTCACTGTTGTAGATTTAATTTATTAATTCTGTGATTCTGTCTATGCCAAAACCATTTAAGACTGCCAGAATCTCTATTACAATGCTGTCTGGTCGTGTTGCTTTGTTTCTGTTCAGTTTGAACAGTGCAGCTTCCACTTTGAATTTTAATATTTCTGGTCCATTGGTATTTCTGTATATTGTCAATTGCTCTCTCATTGTGGAAGTGATCTCCTATATATTCTTCCCATTACTGATGTATTTTCTTTTTCTCTAATATAAGAATTTGATTCTTGGATTTTCCTGTCCAGAAGCAAATCTTTTCTCATGTTAGCTCTTATTTTTTATACATCCCTCATTTATTAGTTTTGCTCAATTTCTGCACATTTTTCATTAAGCCATTTCTTTTTTAGCCCGTCTGCATTTGCTCATTTCCTTGTGTAGTTTTCTGTATTCCATTCCAAGCTTTGGCATTGTTTTCTGTCTCATTTTTATCATTTTGAGAATCTCATCTGTGATCCACTCATTTTCTTTTCTATGTCTGGTTTCTTTTGTGATGATGTTGTTTGCTGATGTCACTAACACTTCCTCAAGTGTGTCACATTTCAATTTTTCATTTCGAATTTGCCCCTCATATTTTTTTTCACATTGTCCATGCATTTTTCCTGCAGGTTGAGGCTGTTCATGAGTCTGGTGTATGGCAGTCTGAGTGCTGCACTAGACTTCTTCAATCTCTAACTGGGAGGTAGTCACTTCCACAGCCGGAAGTGGGATAAGTTTTACAATGAACAACTGCATTACTGAATCTCCTGTTTATAGTTAACCCATCACTCAATAAGTCCCCACGTCTAACATATAGATGGGACCACTAATAAAAATGCATGTGATTTTTATGATTGTTTTGTTTTACGGCGTATCAACTCATCTTGGAACATTTAACGCCGAATTGAATTATTAAAAATTGAACAAAAAGTTAAGAACAATTTCAAGAAGTTTGTATATGTAACAAATTAATATATATAACAGACTTATACATTTAACAAATTTATGTATTTAACACATTTTAAATTAATAAAATATTTTATAAAAATGTATATATTTAATTTGGCTGTTTAGATTTTATGGCATACCAACCACCATGGGTTATCTGAAGCCAAATCCAGCCTACATACATTATATGTGTTTGTATTACATATACAAAATACAAGTTGGTAGAAATACATATATGTATGTGCATGTGAAATAGTATTCAACCAGTCATATTTTTGAGTACATTTCAATTTCTTTTAAGAATTTGAGTATCCTGCTTGGTCTCATTTCCATAAATAGTTTTTTCAAACTACTTGTTTGGTAATACTTCTTTCACCCTCTATTTAAGTTTGTACACTCTAAAAGTATATGTTTGACACTTACTCTTTTTTGACAGCTAGTACATATTGCAAGACCTCATACAGAAGGTAGCAGTGGAGAGCGACAAAAAAGGACTATAAATAAACTTTAAGAAAACTGAGTGCATGGTCATCAGCAAAAGGTACAACCCAAAATGCCAAATAAATGTGGGAGATACCAGAATCAAGCAAGTACAAAAATTTAAATACCTAGGAAGTGTCCTAACTGAAGATGGAAAGTGCAACACGGAGATCCGAAGGCGAATTGGCATGGCAAAGGACGCATTCCAGAAACTGAGCAAAATACTAACACACAGGAAAATCTCACTGGAAACAAAGAAAAGAGTGCTGGACTGCTATGTGATGTCAGTTCTTCAATATGGCAGCAAATGCTGGACAATATCATCAAAAATGAGGGCAAAACTTGAAGCAGTGGAAATGTGGTTTTACAGAAGGATACTGCGGATATCGTGGACTGAGCATGCAAGCAACGATGAGGTGTTGGAAAGAATGGCAACAAAGAGGAAATTGATACTGAGCATCAGGAAGAGACAACTGAAGTTCCTGGGACACGCAATGAGGAAGGAGAGCCTGGAGAACCTGATACTGACTGGCCAGATAGAAGGAAAGAGAGACAGAGGAAGACAGCGGATAACATTTGCAGGGCCTGATCAGGTGGTTGATGGAACAGGGGTTGACAGGAGTAACAGGAACAAACATACTAGGAGCCACAAGGGATAGGGAGATGTGGAGAACCATGATCACCTACGTCCTAAAAGGACAGGGCACATAGAAGAAGAAGTACATATTGGGGATTCTGTGCCCTCCAGTAAATGATGGTGTGTGATGTAGATATGGCCTATGTGAGGGTCAGCAAAACCTGTTCTATTTCTGTATTGAATTTTCCATTCTCCAATAGTGGGTTTTGTTTTGGAGTTTGTTGTTAGTGTATCTATCCCAATAATTTTGCCACTTTTTAAAAATTATTCTTTTCACTACAGCTTTAAAATCAGTATAAGGAATTTTGATTTTTGCTATCTTTCATTGCTTTCTTTGCTTCCGAGCATGCCCTGTCATTTCCCTGAATACCTAGATGGCTTGGGATCCAACAAAAGATTATTTCTTTGCTTTTAGTTAAATTATATACTCTGTTTAATACTTATGTGATTAAAGGATCAGAGAGGGTTTTGTTTTTTAAAGCAGTAAGCACAGATAACGAGTTTGTGAAGATTATGAATTTGTTGCGATGGGTTGTAGTTATTATATCAAGTGCCAAATTAATATCAATTATTTCAGCACTATATATGGAAGCTGTATTGAGTAATCTTTTATGTTTCTTCTGATCTTTAAGTATGGCAGCAGATCCGACTTTATTTTTGTTTTTTGCTCCATCTGTATATACATAAAGGTAGTCTGGATGGTTATTTTTTATGTTGAGTATTTCTGATTGGGTTAGTTTTGTATTTTGGGTATTTTGTCAGATCAAGAATAACTTTTGGTTGATTTATTATCCAGGGTGGTGTAGAAGTTATAGTTGATTCATGAACTTGCATTGTATCTATTTGGTTGTCTTGTATGATTACTTTAATCCGTAAACTGAAAGGTTTGATAGACATTTCTTTTTGCTGAAAAAGCTCTGTGTATTGTGGTTGGAAAATAGTACTGAAAGCTGGATTTAGAGGGCATGATGAAAGTTTAAGATAATATTGCAGAGCGAGTTTTTCCTGTCTCAAGTTCAAGGTGGTTCATTTGTTTCTGTGTACAAACTCTCAACAGGAGAGGTGCTATATGCTCCAAGAGCTAATCTAATTACCTGGTGATGTATCGTATTTAGTTTTTTCAAGTATGTTTTTCTGGCTGCTCAATAAATGAAGCAGCCATAATCAAGTTTTGATTTTTTTTTTTAATCATTTCACCCCAAGCAAGGCATTCCACTGCCACTATTGTGCTTGGGGCTACATAGGGGAAGGTAAATAAAAAGAGTGGTTAGATATAGGAAATGTCAGAAGGGGGGGTGATAGATAGTTGGGAGGATGGGAAGAGTGTTTGAAAGAATGGAAGCGAGTTATTGTGTTAGGAGGTGTCTATTGACCTTACATTTAAACTCCTGGAGATTGTAGCTGTCGAGGAAGCAGTCATGTGGAAGGGAATTCCACAGTCGGGAAGTGCAAGAAAAGAAACTGTTGGAGTAGAAGTTGCGGTTGCATTTTATCGGTTTCACTGTAAAAGGGTGGGATCTAGTTGCTAATCTAGTATCTCATGCAAATTTGAACCTATTCTGAATTTCTGGGATGATGAGTTATTGATATTTACAATTGAATTAATGTCTTTATTGTTATTATCACAATGATTTAACTATTGTGCTCTCTTGACTTTCTAGAATTATCTATCACTGTAGATTAAAAGAGTTCAGTTCAAAATGTCTTGAAGGGTATTTAGATCTACAAATGCCTGAAGAAGGCTAGACCACAACAGCTGAAATGTTGGGACAACAACAATGATGAGAACATTAGAACAACTAAATAGTTTAAATAATAAAAATTATTTTCAAAGAACATTTCAGGAATTTTAATTTGAACAAATATATAGACACTAAAAATAAATGAGTTTGTCCCTCCCCCCATCCTAAAACTGAGTTATCACAAATTGTAAAAAACATCACCCCATAAGTGCTACTGTGTCTGACTGCTCTGATTAAAGTGTGATACAATTTTATTAATGTTTCTTTGCTTCCTCCCCAATGAGTATGTGCTATAGTTCTGAGTAATTGTATAGTTTTATTGCATTTCATTCTCAAGTATTTAATATGGGGAATGAAGGGGAGTTTGTGGCCAAAAATGACTCCCAGGTATTTGTAATGATCTACTACTGGGATTTTAGTATTATCGATTTTCAGTACTTTTTTTAAAAATTGTATCACCCCGAGCAAGGCGGTAATGCCACTGATGCGCAGGGGGGTACATAAGAGTGAAAAGATTGGAAAAGAGAAAGTCGGAAACCACATCCTAAACAGGGAACAAGGGATGAGCCTCTACACCTGTTCAATAGACGTGGGTGGAGTGTGAACCGGGCAATAGTTTAGTCTATCTACTCCAATTGAAAAAAAAGAAAACGTACTGGGTCAAGGTGGAGTTTATGTAGGTTGCAGAAGTGGACACATTTTATTTTTTCTTTTGAAAATGTTAGTCCATTCTCTGTGGTCCATTTGTTTAGCTTATCGAGGCAGATCTGAAGTTGTCTTTCAATATAGCTCATGTTTTTTGCTTTATAACATATCAGGAAATCATCCACATATAAAGCACAGTTTGTTCCTCTATTTAGGTTTTTTCAATATTGTTTATTTTTATATTAAATAACATAACAGACAATATACTACCTTCAGGTACACTCATTTCTTGTTCCTTTTCTTCAGAGAAGATATTTCCTTATTTGACTTTAAATTTTCTATCTTCTAGGAAGTTTTTAATAAATACCGGCATTCTACCCTCTAGCCCAAGGTTTTTGAGGTCTCTTACTATACCGTATTTCCAGGTTGTATCATATGCCTTTTCTAGATCAAAGAAGACAGCCACTAGATGTTCTTTTTTAATGGAAGCCTCTCTGATAAATGTTTCTAATCTAATCAGATGATCTATTGGGCTTCTTTGGCTTCTAATACCCAATTGATATTTGGTTATTTGTTCTTTTCCAGGTACCATGTCAATCTGGCATTGATCATCTGCTCTAGTATTTTGCACACACAACTGCTAAGAGCAATGGGCCTGTAATTTTTGGCATTTGTTACATCTTTGAATGGTTTTTGTAACGGTATAACTGCTTTGTTTCCATATTTTAGGGATGTTCCCACTTTTCTATATTTGTAGGAGATATTTTTGTGAGGTTTCTGGTAATTCTTTTAGGAATTGATAATGAATCTTATCCGGTCCAACTGCAGTATTGTGGGCCTTGTTAAGAGATTCTTTGAGTTCTATTAAGGAAAAAAGTTGGTTATAGGTTTCTGTATTTTTGTTTTGAAATTTTATTTTTACTTTTTCTACTCTGGTTTTGATGGTTTGGAAGTTTTTACTTCGGTTTTTAGCAGATGAGTTTTGCGAGAAAGTTTCGGCAAGATGATTTGCTATATCTTTCTCATCAGTTATTTTCAGATTATTGTGAATGAGGTGTTTTGTGGAAGTATTGTTATTTTTGCCTGCTATTTTTTGGGATCATCTGCCATACTTCTTTTGGTTTCGTGTTATTGTTTATTTTGGCCACCTAATTTTTCCATGAATTTCATTTGGAGTCTTTAATGATATTTCAAGCTTTGGCTTGGCTATTTTTGAATGAGTTTAAGTTTTCTTTTGTTGGATTTATTTTTAATTTCTTTAATGCTGCTCTGCGTAGTCTTACAGCTTTTTGGCATTCTTTATTAGGATTTGATTTTCATTGGTCCAATGCTCCACCATCTACCATGGAGTCCAACTAGGGTTAGGAATGAATCAAGGGGGAAACCCATTTGCCTTGGCTGAGATGGGGATACTATACCAATATATTTGTGCCAAATTCTGATCCTCTGCCAAATTCTGGGTTTTATTACTCAATAATATAACAAGAGTCATCAGTCTTTTTCTTCTAACACAATTGACCCTCAGCCCCCACTTTCTAGCATATATAAGGTGAAGGGTTGGGAAGGGTTCTGCAAAAGTAGATTGGATAATACAGTCGGGACAAAAAGAAATATATATGTGCTCGGGCATGTTGGGACCAGCCGATCGATTGGATCGGGCCCAATCCGACCACCTGTCTAGCTCAGGTAAGGGCCAAAGTGGTGTGTTGCAGATCATGATCACTTTTTACCTGGGTCACAACCTGTTCAATCACCAGGATCCTGTCTCCAGACATTACGGGTCGCCACTCACGGCCAACAGGTAGCCCCCTTGAGAAACATTTGCCCTCTGCAGAGATGCAGTTGTTGTATTCTGAAACCCAGCCAACAGGGTGGGGGATTTCTATGAAGTACTATCCTTCAAATGTCAGGTGACAAAATTTGGGCCCAATCAGATTATTAGTTTACAAATTACAGTTATTTAATTGAAGCTACTGTTGCAAATTTTCAAACAATGGAAAAATCTGAATTTTGTGTGTTGATAAAGCAATGCTTTCTGATGTAAAAAATGCTGTTCAAGCAAAGCAATGGCTTGAAAAGGATTATTCGGACTCTGCTCCATTGGAAACAACAGTTAAGAAGTGGTATGCTGACCTTAAATGTCATTGTACAGACAGAAATTATGCTGAACACTTAGGTCACCCAAAATCGGTAGCTGTCCCAGAAAGCACAAAAAAAAAAATCCACAAACTCGTTTTAGCCAATTGAAGTTGCATGAGATAGCAGATGAGTTCAACATATCAAAAGGCAGTATATTCATCATTTTGCATGAACATTTGTCAATAAGAAAACTGTGTTCAAAGTGGGTGCCACATTTGCTCACAGTTGATCAAAAACATTGAATTGACAATTCGGATCATTGTTTGCAACTGTTTCAAAGCTGCAAGAAAGAGTTTTTGTGTAAATATGTGATAATGGATAAAACACGGATACACCATTTCATTCCACAGTTATATTGGCAGACAGCTGAGCAGAGAACAGCAGTGAAAGCCGTCCAAAGTGACCAAAGATGCAAACATCAGCAGGCAAGGTTTTGGCCTCCATATTTTGGGATGCGCAAGATGCATTGATTACTTTGAGAAAGTGAGAACCATCAATAGAAAGCATCATATAAGAATTATTGGTATGTTTGAAGGAAGCAATCACCAAAAAATGGCCACAAATGAAGAAAAAAGAAGTGGTCTTTCATCAAGACAACACACTGTGTCACAAGTCAATCGCAAAGATGGCAAAACTTCATAAATTGCACTTCAAATTGCTTCCACATCCACCCTATTCTCCAGATCTGACCCCCAGTGACTACTGGCTGTTTGCAGATGTCAAAAGAATTTTTCAGGTAAAGAGATTTGGCTCCAATGAAGAAGTTATTTCAGAAACTGAGATATACTTTGAGGCCAAAGACAAATCGTTCTACAAAAAAGGCATCGAATGGTTAGAGAAGCATTGAGATTATTTGAAGGAAGAAATCACAAAAAGCAGCCATAAATGAAGAAGAAAAAGTGCTGACTTTCTAGTTAAACATCAATCTTGAAAACTGGGAAAAGAATCTTCCTGACCCCATATAACCTCTCTCATTGGATTTTGTGCAAGTGTTAATAAACAAAATATCTTCCAGGGCAAAACAAAACCATGTAGAGGTTTAATTTTAAGACAAAGCAATTGTAAAATTTGATGAACTTTACAAATTCACTTTAGATTGAGAAAGAACTGAAAATACAAAAGTCTTGTGGAGATGACCACCAACCTTATATGCAAAGACATCTGCTAGGTCTGAATGTTCAGGAATATAAAGGAACAATACAAATAAACCCTCTCACTCTTTTGCTCTAAAATATAGCAGCATCAACATGATTCCTGTTTTTGGTTGAGAGAAACTGCTTTCTACTAGAATTAAATATACAAACACATATATTCTAACAACGCTGCTTATAATATTTTAATTCCTTTTTACACACAAGGACATTTTTTATTTTTTCTTGTATTTTTACCAGTTATATAAAAAAATAAGTATGTAAAATTCCCAGATGTCTTGAAGCTTATTCCTTTGGAAAATGTTGAATTCAATTTTTTTCAATGTTCTCAACTCCAACCCCAACTCATTATGAACCTGTTTCACAAGGCCTAATTAAAATATCACTGTTGATCCTCAGTTGATCAATTCATTGAAACATTTCCATTATTAAAATCAAGAAACACTGAAAAATACCATAATGTCACAATCACATATCAATCTGGAGGATTTTACAAGTGCCAATGGCATAACTCTCATATTTTCTAAAGTACAGGTAACCGACTAATTTATTTAGTAAGCCCGAGACAGAAAATGACCATGGTGTCTGGATTTTGGGGGACAAAGGTTTACTTAAAATATAAAATATTGAAAGGTAAAAAGCAAAATTGAATTAATCAGATATAAATTGATCTACTTCTAAACAAGTCTGGCCAATGAGGACATAAAATTTATATAAAAAAGTAAAACAAAATAAAAGGTGTAAAAAATGAACCTGCTTTTTCTTCTGAATGATATAAATTTCATGAAAACTGATTCAACCATTTTTATATCATTGGACATAAGTGTCAATGTTAACGAGTGTCAGTTTTGTGAAAATGACTCAACAGTCAGCTAGATTTGAAATTAGCCAGTTTTCCAGAAGCCATATAGATGGTCTCACACCTGTATAAAATGCAATCAGAATAAAGATCTATATTTTTCTCTAAAACTCTAATTCATTTATGCTAATTGATTCATTTTCTACAGAATAATTCTTTGTAAGTTAAAGCCAAATAATGCTTTTAGATTGTAAGAATTCTTTTTAGATGATAATGATTTAGTGTTGCAAGATTTACTAATTAACCCACAGCGTGTGTGGGAGGATAGGTGAAATCATACCTTTCTCTTCCCAAGTCCTCAGTTTCACTGATATAGGATTTGTAAAATTTTGATTTTTGGTTATTTAATTAGGTTTTTGGAAATGGGTTAGGTCAAGAACTTTTCAGCACTTTTTTTGCAGAATAATCAAAACTTACTAGTGAGGTTAAGGACTTTTCATTAGCCTCTTGTACATTTTCAATTGGTTTTATGCTATTTGGTAATACTTAGGTTATGCTTTCTTTTTTTATCATCTCACCCCAAGCAAAGCATTCCACTGCCACTATTGCACATGGGGTTACATAGGAAAAGGTAAAGAGAAGGAGTGGTTAGATATAGGGAATGTCAGGAGGAAGGTGACAGATGAGTAAGGATACTGAGGATGAGGGTTGGGCAGATGGGAAGAGTGTTTGATAGAATATGGTGTATATATATATATATATAATAAACAATGGTGACCTTGCCTCATCACAGAAATTCAGGCCAAAACATTTGTGTTTTGGTAGGAAGTGATCACAAATTCACAAATCCACTCGTCATTCTCATTGCCTCCTTCCACTTGTTCACTGACTTTATACGGATTCGAAGGTTATGCACAGCCAAAACCATCCAGGTTCTTCCATCAACCCCCATAGTTAACACATCTAGAGTATTACATTAATCATCTTCTTTAATAAAATGATGGCACGAGTTTTCCTAGCTTTTATTTGTAGCATAGAACCTTTGACATTGGCATGCACAGGCTCTCAAGACTTTTCGAAGCTAAGTATATTTCTTCTACAGTTTTGAATACAAAGCAACTTTTATCTTGTACAATAAAGCATTAAGTGTGTACAGTCTGTAGTGTACGGGAGCTGGTTCATGTTTCTTTGATTAGGCCTTGTGTCATACTTAACTGAACTCCCTACAGCTTACAGGATTTATGCAGAATTATCATCAGAAGGTTGGTTGTCAATTGGAATGTGTGGATTAGTGTAGAAGAGTGGAATAATAAAATATACATTTTGAATGTTAAAATAGAAATGTATTAAAAGGAGAAATAACATAAATTGTAGAAATTAATGTGCAATTAGAAACATTCTTAACAGGTTAAGGGTAGAGTTCGTACAAAATGTTCTAGTAGTAATTGTTGAAATAGATAAGAGAAAGAGAAAGAGGATAATGTCCTGGTCACTTGAAGTTTGAAGTTACATTTTAGATGTGTCTCTCTTTCACTGATTCTATCTCTGACTCTTGACTGACACCAAGGTCATTTATATAGTCTTTTTGAATTTCCTACTGGATTGCTAAGTCCTTACAAGTTGCTCCCATTGGTCAAAAATCATTTTAACACCTACTTGCGAAATCTGATTTTGACTTTTTCATTAAGCAGATGGTCAATCCTTTTTTTTTATTTGGGAAAACCAGGATTTCACACGTTGTTGTGAATTTTTGTAAAAGTGAAGAAGAGAGTTGATTTAATTAATTTGTTATCCACTACAAGTCACTATCTAAACTTATTTATAAATGCAACTGTGTGTGTGTGTGTGTGTGTCCATTACCTATAGACTCCAAAATGGCTGAACTGATTTTCTTGAAAATTTACATAGTTGTACTATAAGTGTCTGCAAGTGTTCTTAGCTAGGTTTTGTGTTGAGGTACCCCCAATAAATATCCATAATCAAAAAAATCGGGTTATAGAAGGAGTGGTCCGATTTTAATCAAATTTGATACGCTCATAGACAAAGACATAAGATTTGATATTCAGAAGTTTCAAGGTTGCAGTTTTTACAATAGTGCAGAAAATTGATTATATATATATATATAAATAAAAGAAGATGTTTGTGTGTGTGTCTGTTTATCTGCCTGTATGTCTGTATTTTTTTCAGCCCTTTTATTTTAGTTTTTGCTTCGGGTTTGGCTCTAAGTAGGTATAATTGTAGTTCTTAGTCTCAGCCATGATAACATTTACTCAGAGGACATATTTAGCCTTCAAATTGCAGTTTACGATGAAAAAAACTTATTTGATATCGATACCAGGATCAAAATTTGACTTACATCTATTCATTTTTCTTTCAGTCTATGGTTTCACTTTAACTGAAAACAACTATTGCTTTTTAGTCTTTTGTGCGAACATCCAAAGAGTCTGAGCTCCAGGACCATGGATTAGTTTTGAAGCTTTCATTACACCTGAGCAACGCCGGGCTATCCTGCTAGTATACACTATATTTATACTATTGTCCTCATTTTTGTTGCTGATATAACAACAAAGATGAGGACAATAGTCTAAATATTACTTAGTCAGTTAAGAGCCATACATGAGACATACTTGGTCATGTATCTTTTGATTCATGACTAACTAGGCAGAAGATTTTCCTGCAGTAGATTGCCATTTCTTTCATGGTAGACTGGTTGCCAACCAAGGCTATAGAACTCACTCCTGCTATTCAACCCATAGTTGGAGGAAGAAGAGAGGGTGTTTGCATGTAAGTGAATGCAACAAATTTAATTGGAATTTGAACTCTACTCTCTGATTTCTCATTCCGAGCTGATATCCACTGCACCATGTCACACAGTGTAAATAATGATAACTCCTTGTTTGTTTTGCTTTGTTTTATGGCGTATCAACCCATCTTGGTTTATTTAACGCCAAATCAAATTATTAAAAACCGAGCAGAAAGTTAATAATTTCAAGAAGTTTGCATATTTAACAAATTAATATATATATATATAACAGAATATCCTGCTTGGTCTTGTTTTCATAATTAATTTTTTCAAACTACTTGTTTGGTAATACTTCTTTTGCACTCTATTTAAGTTTGTATACCATAAAAGTCAGTTAAGTGCAATACGTGATACATGCTTGGGCGATCATGTCTCGAAAGAGACATGACTGACTGGGCAGAAGATGTGCATTGTGGTGCAGTGGATATCGGCTCAGAACGAGAAATTGGGGAGCCAAGTTCGAATTCCAGTTGAATTCCTTGCATTCACTTACGCGCAAATACCCTTGGGAAAGGTATTAATCCATCTCTTCCTTCCAGTTATGGGTTAAATAACAGGACAGATTGGGTTCTGTAGCCTTGGCTGGCAACCAGTCTACCACAGAAAGCAATGGCAACCTACTGTGGGATAATCTTCTGCCCAGTCAGTCATGTCTCTTTTGAGACATGATCGCCCAAGCGTGTTTCACGTATGGCACTTAACTGACTGACTCTAAAAGTAAATGTTTGACACTTAATTCTTTTTGACAGCTCGTACATATTGGGGATTCAATCACTTTATAGACCTCAGTCTCTTTGTCTTCTGGAAATAAGAATGACAATATGTCTTAGACTAAGATGAGCTATACAATAAAGTATAAATATAATATATGACTGATAGTTCAGTGCGGTCTCCGATTTTACTTACTGCCTTAGTTACCAATGTCAAAAATAAATTAATTAGTAAGCCTGATTTACTTAAAAATCAGTTGCAGTTGTACAGTTTATTGTTTGTTTTTAAATTTTAGCCAGAAATCAAATGTAAAAAAACAAACATTATATTTCTCTCACACTTTGCTCAATGAATTCAAAAATGTTTTCACACATCACGCAAACTGTGAAAGAAATCAAAAACTGATTTTCAAAAGTTCAGCCATGAAAATTAAAGAGCAACAAAAATTGAAATCTGCTAATTAATGAAAAACGTCAAATAAATGATTGCAGGAAAAGTGAGAATGGACAAAAATTAACAGCAGCTTGTTTGTATTGAAAACAAATTTAAAATAATTTGAAAATTTAAGAATTGAATTTCACAGAAGGATTTAATGATGAAGCAGCATCAGTTTTGATGAAAGGAAAAGTATTTTAAATGTAGAACAAAAATAGTAAAACTTTATCCCTTTTAACTTAACAGATTAGGAAAAAAATAAAGGATAAAATTAAGCACCATGGATTTTGTTTGAAATCAAGATGAGGTCTTTAAAAATGTAGAAGTTTGAATTTTTTTTTTATATTATTCACATAAAATGTATTTTTCTTTTAAGAAACTAACTGAAGATAAATGCAGATGTCAAAAGTGACTGTTTTTATTTCTCTCTTTAATACAAATTGTTGTGGAGTAGTTTTCACACTGAAGGTTATAATCGTGCTATGTCGGTTGCTAATCAACTTAACGCACCCAAAATGTTAGGAACTTGGTAATCTTCCACTGAAAGCTGACTCCTTAGTATTTGGCTAACTGCCAACTAATATCAACTGCCTTAGTCCAACTATGTCCAAACTGGAACTACCTAATAATTCTACTGAACTCTAAAGAACTCTCTAGAACTTCTTCTGTTAACTTCCTGTTAACTCTTATTAATATAGGAAGGAGAATCCATTATCTGAGGAATAGGTGTGTTTCACCAGAACACAAATACACAAATATGACACAAGTAAAGATTTCTATTTTCAAAGATCATATTTCAAATATCCAGAAAAACTTCAGCAAAAGATTGGCTTAATCTTCTCTGTTGTGAAACTCTCTAACCAACTTCTTGCGTTCCAGTCAACTTTAAGCTACAAAAGTTGAAATACGATGCCAATTGCTATCTTATCCCTTAATTCATGTTCTCTTATTGTTTGTACTCCTTAATATTTTCTTTTGCACTTATTATTTTATACTCAGTAAACCCTTGCATCTCAGTGGCTTTATTACCTTGCTTGGGGTAAAATATTATATTATCTATCATACTACTTCTCTGTGAAACTCTTTTTTGGCTTTCTGATTCACTTCAAAAAATTAAATGTAAAGTCAATTGCTCATCCATGTCTTCCTGAATCCTATTCTCCCCACTAGTATCTTCTCGATCTCTCATTTTCAGTAACCTGACATCTTCTTAGTGGCATTATCAATTTTGCTTGGGATGAAATGCAAAATTTTCTCTAAGTACCCTAAACAGTGCAAATAGTTGCTTCAATATAGTGTAACGGTAAATGAATTGTTTAAGTTGATTACATTACGAAATGGGTTTGCTCCTGGGTGCCACTTACTTGTAGACTTAGTAAATAACATGTGTCAGCATACAGAATTCATTTGGCTGTGGGGAACTTGACACATTGCTTTTGGGACATTCATTTCCTTAGTTTTCTTTTGTCATATGTTACACACTCATATTGAATTCTACATTCAATATCAAATCCATTGCTAAATCCGGTGCTAAGAAGGTCGGTTCACTGTGCAGGGCCAGGAAGTTTTTCTTGTCTGAGTCCATCCTGCACATATATAAATCTACCATCCGCCCGTGTATTGAATACTGCTGCTACATCTGGTCGGGTGCACCTGCTATTTACCTCGGGGTTCTTGACAAAATCCAACAGAGAATCTGTAATGTTATCAATACCGACTCGGCAGTTTGGCTGCAGTTGCTCTCTCACTGGTGTGACATGGCTTTCCTGTGCCTCTTCTATAAATACTTTCACAGCTTCTGCTCCAATGAACTTAGATCACTGGTGCCTCCTAGGTATGAATTTACATGAGCTACTAGATTAGCAACTAGGTCCCACCCTTTTACAGTGAAACCGATAAAAATATAACTGCAATTTCTACTCTAACAGCTTCTTTTATCGTACATCCCACCAGTGGAATTCCCTTCCATATACTTGCTTCCCTGACAGCTACAATCTCCTGGAATTTAAATGTAGGTCAATAGACATCTATCTCACTAACTCACATTCATTCTCTCAACCTCTTTTTTACATCTGCTCCACCCCCATCCTCGGTATTCTCATCCGTCTATTACCCTCCTCCTGACATTTCCCATAACTAGCCCCTCTTTTTCATCACTTTTCCCAAAGTAACCCCCTGCACAACAGTGGCAGTAGAATGCCTTGCTTAGGGTGATATGATTATAAAAAAAAATTTCTATCCTATTATAATGTGGATATAAATTGGGGGATCAATTCTACTTTGCATTATATAAACTGATCCCTCACTTTATGACCACAGTTATCCTTCTCTTACCCACTTCCTGACACCATCTATAACCTGTCACTTTCTCATAACTTTCCTCCTATGTAACCCCCTGCACAACAGTGGCAGTAGAATGGGTAAGATGATTTTAAAAAAAAAAGTTGGTAACAATTCATTTCTTATTCACATTACATTCACAATCGAAGAAGGCGTTTGAGAAATATATGCATTTTTCTGAATTGGTATTTGCTATGCACTCAAGAAATATGAACTAATATTTCAATTTGTTTCTCATGCTAAAACTAAATAAGATCACCATTTACGCAATGTCAATACCTGGACAGGTGACCACTTTGGAATATCAGGTGCTGTAAGCTTGGATGTGTGGTGCGATAGATTATGGCTTGAACTTGTTAATTGGAGAGCCAGGTTCCAATTTCGGATTGGTTCATAATGTTCACTTATGCGCAAATACCATTTTAAAAAGCATGAATCCACCTCATCTCCCCTATCTATGGGTTAATTAGTCGGACTTGTATCAGTAAGCTATTACTTTCTCAAAAAAAAAAAACAAAAAAAAACATTCTTGCACTCTAAAAAAACTTTTTCTTTTTGCACGCATCCAAAATATGACAACTAACCAATGATGGAAAAAAACCCAAATTGGATGTTTGTCAAATGCATTATAAAACATTGATACTGCACTCATAATAAATTTTTCAAAACCTTCTGGCGGTAGTAGTCACATATTTAATACCAAGCAGATTAGTGAACTCTGAAAATAAAGCTGACTGAAATTGCGGTCCCCTATCGGTAGTGATTACCGATGGGCAACCAAAGTTGATAATCCACTGACTGAAAATCGTGTTGGCCACTGTCTCCGCAGTGGTTGATTGTAAAGGAATTGCCATGGGCCAATGGGTAAAATGATCTATTATGTTAAGGATGTATTCGAATCCGTCTGTACGTTCCAGTGGACCCACCAAATCCATGTGAAGATGAGTGAAGTGACCATCTGGGTATGGAAAAGTTGATAATGAGGAACGCATGTGTTTATTAATTTTGGTAGCCTGGCAGCGTGTACACATGCGGGACCACTGTTTTATGTCAGTTGCAAATGTGGTCGAAAGTGGTCGAAGATTTGCTGATAGTGTACTCATAATAAATTTTGTTTAATATTGATTTGTTGTTATTGATACAGAAGGCCTTGAGAGTTTAAAGGGTTTTGTTTATTATTTTCATGATGTAGAATATTTGTGTCATTATATCGGGTCATGTGCTAGAAGAGCACCAGAGATGCAACGGATAAATTTAAAATTTTATAATAATTATAACAGAGCATGTTCACACGTGTTTACAAAAAAAAAAAAAATCTCCATCAAAACAATCACGATTACATTTAGTTTATCTTTGCAATTCACCATTGAGGATAATTTCACAGGGGATCAAAAGTACTTGGGTTCACAAAAAACTACAACCAACGCCATCCTTGATGTATTTTAACTTAACATCAAGAAGATAATTTAGGGAACTAGAAAGGATTTTTATAAAAATATACATGTTTATATTATTTAATGAAAAATGCTTGAATGAAGACATGCTGCCCTTATATATATAAAGAACAACACAGCCCTCAAAAAAGAAAGAAAATTATACATATATGTGTGTGTGTGTGTGTATTTAAGCAGCAAATTTTCTTTTAAACATGTCAGATTAAATAAATTGCAAACATTATGTTTGTCTATTTTTAATAAAATCCATTCATACTCACAGATAATCTTTCGTATACTACAATCAAAAGATGTCAGAAATAAGCTGTAGCGTTGACAGATGTGATTTTCATTCATTTCTTAAGGTAGCCAAGTACTTTCAACCTCTTTCCGAGATCATCTTCAGGGGTGCGAGTTATGGTAACAAATGTTACCGGAAAACTGTGTTGCTAAAAATTACTGTACATTTTTTTACCTGCTTCAAATATAACGGTTCACAAATTGCTAGCATTCATTAGAACGCGAAAATTTTCCAAAATGGAATTTTTTTATATATTGTAATGTCATGCATGTGTTAAAGCATGAAAAAACTGTTCTTTTTACAAACATTTTAGAACATTACGACAGTATTCAAAGTTGATTCTATTAATTGATGGCTTAAGTGTTTTCATGAATATTACCTCGAGAAGCTATAATTTGCTTTTGTTGTTTTTTTGGTGTAGGATTATTTAATCTGACATATATATATATATATATATATATATATATATATATATATTTATTTTTCTAAACATATACTGTTAAATGTAAGAGACAATGAATATCTATTATGTTTAATCATGAGCCGTTCTAAATGTCATATTTTGGCTTTAATTTCAGTTGAAAATAAAGACAAAAATTCTCCAACATTTGGATCATTTTTTATCAAGTTGGTTCTAAGCTTTTGGCTCACATGAGCCATCTTCAGATAGGTTATTAAGATGGCAACACAATAACAAGATGATGGAATGATGAGGAAGATGGCTCATGTGAGCTGAAAGCTTAGAGCCAACTTAATAAAAAAATTATCCAAATGTTGGAGAATTTTTGTCTATTTTCAACTGAAATTAAAGCCAAAATACAACGTTTAGAACGGCTCATGATTAAACATAATAGACATTCATTGTCTCTTATATTTAACAGTATATATTTAGAAAATTAAACTCAATGGATATTATCCAGAGCAATATGATATATATAAAGGAAAACTCAACATATTATTCAAAGTGGTTATAAACTATAATTTTTTTTGCCTGGTAAATATGTCCATCTCTTCAGACCACAATTTTATTTGGTTGCTCATTGAAACAAATTATAGTTTATAACCACTTTAGATGATGTGTTGAGTTATGACATCTGCTATACGGTTACTAAGTTGTCTCAAAACGTAAATAAACTGAGAACTGTGCATTTAACAAGAGCTAAGCAAGTATATTATTTAAAAGGAACTAAGAATTAATGCCTAGTATTTTGACAATCAAAAATCCACAATTAAAGGAAGGTGTTATACCAGAGGATATAGGCGATGAAAAATCAGAGGTGACATTCACTGTTGCTTATTCAGTGCAATAAAACCTTGAATTATCAAGAAGCCAAAAAAAAAAAAATGGAATCCCTAGTATCAAATGATACTTTTAAATTGAAAAATGCCCCGGATGATAAAAATATTATTGGTAGCCGTTGGATTTATGCTATAAAGTGGACTGAAGATGGCTCGCTAGTGTATAAGGCTTGTTTTGTAGCTAAAAGATTCTCTCACATATATGTGGAAGATTATGTAGAAACATTCAGTCCAACAAAAACATACATAGAACCACCAGAGGGTTTTGAAAATGGTGACAATTAAGTGTGGAAACTCAAAAAGTCACTATATGTGCTCAAACAGAGCAGTAGAACGTGGAATAAATTACTACAATCCTATTTAATTGAACAAAATTTTGAACTCTCCCCAGTTGACCCATACCTGTATACAAAAATATTTAATAATGAAATATTAGCAATTTTGATTATTTGGCTGGACGATATGTTAATTGCTTCAGAATGTGAAGCTGCTTTACTAAAAATTAGAAATTCGTTAAAAATAATGAAATATTAGCAATTTTGATTATTTGGGTCAACGATATGTTAAGCTGCTTTATTAAAAATTCAATTCATTAAATATAAGGTTTAAAATGACCGACTTTGGTCAACTATCATGGTTTCTTGGTATACAGTTCGAATTTAAGGACAACACTATTGCAATGAATCAATCCAGATACCTTGAAAAACTTTTATCCAAATTCTGTATGCAAGATTCTTCTTCTTCTGTCCAGTTTTACTTCCCTTTTTCCCCCATGTGCGAGGGTTGGAAGATTCTGCCATGCCAACCAGTCTGATGTTCATTAACGGTCTGATGGGACCCAAAAAGGAGTGACCCACCCAACCACGAACAACACCTTCACTATTAGTTTCGGCCCCATTATTGCTAAGCATATCTGGATTTGACATGACATATAAAATTGAAGCAAATCTTCACGGCTGGATGCCCTTCCTAACGCCAACCCCTCCAAAGGGGATGGGTATTTGTCGAGTCACCATCTCGCCATAGTTCACCGCTAACTGGAGCAATGTGCTTGTCCGTTGCCAAGTAGATGATCATCCACACAACCACGCTGTTCTCTCAACTGCTACCACACTTACGTTGGGCGCCACATGGACTACTGCTACCCAAGGAAATAGTAGGATAGTTTATCGAGGTTTACTTCTCTAAATCTGCAGAGTTGTCATCTCCACTAGCATCCAAACGCTATTTATTCATGATCGACACAATGTGAGTCACCAACCAAGGTCAACAGACCCTGCTCAACCGGGTTTTGAGTCAGTTTGGTTACAAGGCGCCAAACACTCGCCTGAGACTACCTTTTACAACGGGTATCTGTATGCATTTCAAGGAAGTACACCTGACCAGGGCATACCCTACACACACCCTCAGAGTAGCCTGCTAGTTGGTGCGGGACTGCTTATTGAATATTCGCAGCTAACCTCCAGTATCTGGAGGTCATTCCCTGATCCGCCATCTGGGGGCCCGGTGGATGGGAGATAGTCGCTCCACACCACAAATGCAAAGATTGTCAGTCATATTTGGTACTAATCTATAAGGCTCTTAATTGCTAGTCCTGGGTATGATGATTAACTACATCTGGCAGTAAGGCCTCTGATTCAGAGATTTGAGGTTATGAGTAGCATGAAACCACCTCTTAATTGCTAGTCCTGGGTATGACATGAAACTGCATTATTAGTTATTTAAAATATATATAAATGTTTTTGGTATGGTTAGTTTCAGGGTATAAACATAAATAATCCTACTTTTAGCCCAAGCCTCCTATGAATAACTGCAAGAATCACTCTGACCCGGAGTGATATTACTTATTTTAATTTTTTTTTTCACTTTTGTGATTTATACTACAATATACACATTTATAATATTGTTATTAATATTTATTAACCTGAAATACTTAACAGTGAACAAAATGATATAACTAATTTTTTGTGGATATTGATTTAATTTTTAAAAAATATTAAAAAATCTTTTTTTCTAATCACAAAATGAAGTATATATAAAAAAAGAATTTTTCTAATCACAGAACAAAGAGATATATTTTTCTGAATACTGTTTGTATTAATATTTGTTCCATATGAATATTAACTTTACTAATATTATGCAAGACAATTCCATAATGTACCCAAAATGGAGGGGGGTTATTAGTTTTTTTTGGCTACATATATACTGTGCAGACAGCCATGGGCTAACCCATTTTATAATTCACCAATAGAAGTCTTAACCAATCAGGAAGCTCAAAATATTCAATGCGATGTGTATAAAAGGCAGCCATATTTTTTCCAAGTATTGCCGATCTAGTCCGGTTCAGTAGAGTGTCTGATTTGGGAGTATTAATCTTTGACGTTGTTTCATTGAACAGATTATGTGCTGTGCTGTGCTCTATATCCATGAACTATGGCAGATGTTACTAACAGATTCAATAAGGCAATGGTTTGTGGGGAAAAAGCTGCTGGAGTAGAACTTACATCTTGCCAAGTGAATACAAAGGTAATGAGGTTGTTCCACTACAATGTGTGTGGTCTTAACCATGAATGTTAAAACTGTTTGAACTAAGGAGTGCAGTTCATCTGAACACACTTCATGGAAATAGAGACAGACCATTGAGAGGTTTGCGATATTTCATCTGTGAAAAAAAAAAAAAAAGAGTTGTAAGGCAAAAAAAAATCATCAAATGCAAAGATGCTTTTCTGGGAAGATAGTGAAGACTGTGCAGCTCCTGCCCATATACAACAGCAGTATTACATTTTCAGTGTAATCTGGCTCTTGTAATGTTAGCAGATATCAGGAGAAGTCAGGTACTTACTGGAGTGGTTAAAGAAACCAATTATTTTTCTAATTTCTTTAACAATGGATTTTATGTAAGAGTTTCACTTGAGGTCACGACTGAGTTTAAGACTCAGTAGGGGCTCAAAGCATAGGGCCTCCCTAAGGGAACATCTGTTCATTTCAATTTTGTAATAAGAGTCTGATATAGATAGATAGTCAAGAAAAACCAAAACAAGGAAAGGAAAGAAAACAGTAGAGTGTATGTGTGAGATGTCTACATTGTATGAAATTAGCTACACAGCATGCTGGTGGGGGTATGGAATCTCTCCCCAGCATTGACAGATTTCGAGTATTGTCACTACTCCATCTCAGCACTGAAAGAAAGCAAGAGTGTTTATGTCCCTTCCTTAAGTAGTTCTGAATAAAACACCACACTAAGCAAGCATCCTGGTAGGCAGGGTGAGACTACAGTATTTACATTATTCGGACTGTTGTCCTCATCTTTGTTGCCATTTGTACGACGTTTAATAATAGATCATTCTATTTGTCTATATTTCTGAGATGAGGTTGCATTTACAGTATTTACATTATTCGAACTGTTGTCCTCATCTTTGCTGCCATTTGTACAATGTTTCGGCTGTTGTACACTCCAGCCTTCTTCAGGTGCTAGGAATTTTGAACCGAGCCCTTTATTACAATCACTGGGGTATATGAACTCCATTCCTTGCATAAAACCTCGATTGGAAGTCATGAGTTATCTTCCTTAACCAGTGGATATAGACGTTGGTTAGTTCCTGACTTGACTCTTAGAGTTGTGAGTTCAAAACCAGGCTACAGCAGTGGTGAACAAGTAACTTGCAGGGTTAGAGGAAGATAACTCATGACTTCCAATCAAAACTTTAAGCAAGGAATGGAGTTCACATACTCCAGTGAGTGTAATAAAGGATTCAGTTCAAAATTCCTAGTACCTGAAGAAGGCCAGAACGTACAACAGCCGAAACGTCATACAAAATACTAACAAAGATGAGGACAATAGTCCAAATAATTTAAATACTGTAAATACTACCTCATCTCAGAAATACAGACAAATAGAATGATCTATTATTAAACATTCATACAAATGACAACAAAGATGAGGACAATAGTCTGAATAACGTAAATACTGGAAATACTACCTCATCTCAGAAATATAGACGAATAGAATGATCTATTATTAAACATCGTACAAATAGCAACAAAGATGAGAACAATAGTCTGAATAACGTAAATACTGGAAATACTACCTCATCTCAGAAATATAGACGAATAGAATGATCTATTATTAAACATCGTACAAATAGCAACAAAGATGAGAACAATAGTCCGAATAATGTAAATACTGGAAATACTACCTCATCTCAGAAATATAGACAAATAGAATGATCTATTATTAATCGTTGTATTAGTAAAAGCCACATCACATCAGTGACAAAATGACTGAAGTCGAGATGCCAAGTCAAGATTGATTATATTGCAAATCCTTCTGTAGATCTTGTCAAGACCCTCAAGATGAATAGCAGGTGCACCAGACCAGATATGGCAATGGATGAATGATAGATTTATAAATGTGCAAGGCAGATTCAGAAGAGAAAAATATTCTTGCCCAACAGAGAGATCGAATTATTTAACCAACATATCAATCATAATTAGGTCATTTAATGATGATCATCATTTTGATTTGTTTTATTAAGATCATTTGTTTTATTGTTTTTGTATGTTTATTTTTTTTTTTCAAAAAAGGTTTTGTTGGTAACGCCCATCATTCAAAAAAGGTTTCGATGGTAACACTTTTCATTCAAAAAAGATTTCGATGGTAACACTTTTCATTCAAAAAAGATTTCGATGGTAACACTTTTCATTCAAAAAAGATTTCGATGGTAACACTTTTCATTCAAAAAAGTTTTATTGGTAATATTTTTAATTTAAAAAAGTTTTGTTGGTAATATTTTTCATTTAAAAAAGTTTTGTTGGTAATATTTTTAATTTAAAAAAGTTTTGTTGGTAATATTTTTAATTTAAAAAAGTTTTGTTGGTAATATTTTTAATTTAAAAAAGTTTTGTTGGTAATATTTTTCATTTAAAAAAGTTTTGTTGGTAATATTTTTCATTTAAAAAAGTTTTGTTGGTAATATTTTTCATTTAAAAAAGTTTTGTTGGTAATATTTTTCATTGAAAAAAGTTTTGTTGGTAATATTTTTCATTGAAAAAAGTTTTGTTGGTAAATACTTTCATGGCATTTTGACCCCAGTTTGGGTATTAACTATTTACTCATAGCTGCGACCTTAACAGGTGCTACGACTCTGGTCATGGTAGACCTGGGAACAACAACCACAATGAAAAGGTGGTTCCATGCTCCTCACAACCTCTCAATCAGAAGCATGCAGTTTAAAGCCATACCAAGGACCTCAACCGATAGACCCAACTTTCCTAGCAGTAGATCCGGCTACAGATCCAATATATTTATTCCACTTTAGGTTGGTTGAAATATGAGGCCAAGAAGGTGCAGTGTGCTACTCTTAAGGAGGCTAGCATCAGGGTGGGATATAGATGTCAATCTTGTAGCATGCTTAAATTAATGTGGACATAGCACTGGGGAGTGGGAAGCTTATCAGAGCAGTGAAAACATTTGTAGAAAAGACAAAGGGAAGTTACATCAGTGAGGAAATGACTGAAGTCAAGATGCTATGCCAAGACTGATTATGTTGCAGATTCTTCTCTGTATTTTGTCAAGAACCTCCAAATGAATAGCAAGAGCACCTGACCAGATATGGCAATGGAGAAGTGGTAGATTTATTAATGTACAAGATGGATTCTGATAAAGAAAACCTTCTTGCTCAACACAGAAACCCAACTTATCTAGCAGTAGATCCAGCTACAGATACAATATATTAATTCCACTTCAGTCAATTAAGTGCCATACGTGATAAACGCTTGGGCGATCATGTCTCAAAAGAGACATGACTGACTGGGCAGAAGATTATCCCACAGTACGTTGCCATTACTTTCTGCAGTAGACTGGTTGCCAACCAAGGCTATAGAACCCAATCTGTCCTGTTATTTAACCCATAACTGGAAGGAAGAGATGGATTAATACCTTTCCCAAGGGTATTTGCGCATAAGTGAATGCAAGGAATTCAACTGGAATTCGAACTCAGCTCCCCAATTCTTCATTTTGAGTTGATATCCACTGCCCCACAATGCACATCCCAATTCCACTCCAGGTTGGTTTAAAAAATGAGGCCAAGAAGGTGAAGTGTGCTACTCTTAAGGAGGCTAGCATCAGCCATACTGATGGCTGGCAAGAAAGTTACTTTATGGTGGTTAAAGGAGAGCAGTTTTATTTTGGAGGCATTACAATTTACAAGCCATACCCTGCCCCTGTTAACCACTGATTGGAGGTCCATTTCAAGAGCAGCAGCCAGGTTTACTTTGTCGTCCTTGGCAGATTTCTTACTGAGATGGGAGTAAATGGAGGTGTCATCTGCATAAATGCCTACTTGGGATCTGATTATGGTGGTTAAAAGAGAGCAGTTTTACTTTGGAGGCATTACAATTTACAAGCCATACCCTGCCCCTGTTAACCACTGATTGGAGGTCCATTTCAAGAACAGCAGCCAGGTTTACTTTGTCATCCTTGGCAGATTTCTTACTGAGATGGGAGTAAATGGAGGTGTCATCTGCATAAATGCCTACTTGGGATCTGATTATGGTGGTTAAAAGAGAGCAGTTTTACTTTGGAGGCATTACAATTTACAAGCCATACCCTGCCCCTGTTAACCACTGATTGGAGGTCCATTTCAAGAACAGCAGCCAGGTTTACTTTGTCGTCCTTGGCAGATTTCTTACTGAGATGGGAGTAAATGGAGGTGTCATCTGCATAAATGCCTACTTGGGATCTGATTATGGTGGTTAAAAGAGAGCAGTTTTACTTTGGAGGCATTACAATTTACAAGCCATACCCTGCCCCTGTTAACCACTGATTGGAGGTCCATTTCAAGAACAGCAGCCAGGTTTACTTTGTCGTCCTTGGCAGATTTCTTATTGAGATGGGAGTAAATGGAGGTGTCATCTCTGCATAAATGCCTACTTGGGATCTGATTATGGTGGTTAAAAGAGAGCAGTTTTACTTTGGAGGCATTACAATTTACAAATACCCTGCCCCTGTTAACCACTGATTGGAGGTCCATTTCAGAACAGCAGCCAGGTTGCTGTCGTCCTTGGCAGATTTCTTACTGAGATGGGGTAAATGGAGGTGTGTCTGCATAAATGCCTACTTGGGATCTGATTATGGTGGTTAAAAGAGAGCAGTTTTACTTTGGAGGCATTACAATTTACAAGCCATACCCTGCCCCTGTTAACCACTGATTGAGTTCATTTCAGAACAGCAGCCAGGTTTACTTTGTCGTCCTTGGCAGATTTCTTACTGAGATGGGAGTAAATGGAGGTGTCATCTGCATAAATGCCTACTTGGGATCTGATTATGGTGGTTAAAGAGAGCAGTTTTACTTTGGAGGCATTACAATTTACAAGCCATACCCTGCCCCTGTTAACCACTGATTGGAGGTTCATTTCAAGAACAGCAGCCAGGTTTACTTTGTCGTCCTTGGCGATTTCTTACTGAGATGGGAGTAAATGGAGGTGTCATCTGCATAAATGCCTACTTGGGATCTGATTATGGTGGTTTAAAAGAGAGCAGTTTTACTTTGGAGGCATTACAATTTACAAGCCATACCCTGCCCCTGTTAACCACTGATTGGAGGTCCATTTCAAGAACAGCAGCCAGGTTTACTTTGTGATGTCCTTGGCAGATTTCTTACTGAGATGGGAGTAAATGGAGGTGTCATCTGCATAAATGCCTACTTGGGATCTGATTATGGTGGTTAAAAGAGAGCAGTTTTACTTTGGAGGCATTACAATTTACAAGCCATACCCTGCCCTGTTTAACCACTGATTGAAGGTCCATTTCAGAACAGCAGCCAGGTTTACTTTGTCGTCCTTGGCAGATTTCTTACTGAGATGGGAGTAAATGGAGGTGTCATCTGCATAAATGCCCTGCCCAGGATCTGATTATGGTGGCTAAAGAGAGCAGTTTTACTTTGAAGGCATTACAATTTACAAGCCATACCCTGCCCCTGTTAACCACTGATTGGAGGTCCATTTCAAGAACAGCAGCCAGGTTTACTTTAGTCCTTGGCAGATTTCTTACTGAGATGGGAGTAAATGGAGGTGTCATCTGCATAAATGCCTACTTGGGGATCTGATTATGGTGGTTAAAGAAACGGTTTACTTTGGAGAGCATTACAATTTACAAGCCATACCCTGCCCCTGTTAACCACTGATTGGAGGTCCATTTCAGAACAGCAGCCAGGTTTTACTTTGTCGTCCTTGGCAGATTTCTTGCACTGAGATGGGAGTAAATGGAGGTGTCATCTGCATAAATGCCTACTTGGGATCTGATTATGGTGGTTAAAAGGAAACAGTTTTACTTTGGAGGCATTACAATTTACAAAGCCATACCCTGCCCTAACCACTGATTGGAGGTCCATTTCAAGAACAGCAGCCAGGTTTACTTTGTCGTCCTTGGCAGATTTCTTACTGAGATGGGAGTAAATGGGGTGTCATCTGTATAAATGCCTACTTGGGATCTGATTATGGTGGTTAAAAGAGAGCAGTTTTACTTTGGAGGCATTACAATTTACAAGCCATACGCTGCCCCTGGTAACCACTGATTGGAGGTCCATTTCAAGAACAGCAGCCAGGTTTTACTTTGTCGTCCTTGGCAGATTTCTTACTGAGATGGGAGTAAATGGAGGTGTCATCTGCATAAATGCCTACTGCCAGGATCTGATTATGGTGGTTAAAAGAGAGCAGTTTTACTTTGGAGGCATTACAGTTTACAAGCCTTACCCTGCCCCTGTTAACCACTGATTGGAGGTCCATTTCAGAACAGCAGCCAGGTTTACTTTGTCGTCCTTGGCAGATTTCTTACTGAGATGGGAGTAAATGGAGGTGTCATCTGCATAAATACCTACTAGGATCTGATTATGGTGGTTAAAGAGAGCAGTTTTACTTTGGAGGCATTACAATTTTACAAGCCATACCCTGCCCCTGTTAACCACTGATTGAAGGTCCATTTCAAGAACAGCAGCCAGGTTTACTTTGTCGTCCTTGGCAGATTTCTTACTGAGATGGGAGTAAATGGAGGTGTCATCTGTATAAATGCCTACTTGGGATCTGATTATGGTGGTTAAAAGAGAGCAGTTTTGCTTTGGGCAGCCTGGTTACAAGCCATATACCCTGCCCTGTTAACCACTGATTGGAGGTCATTTCAAGAACAGCAGCCAGGTTTTACTTTGTCGTCCTTGGCAGATTTCTTACTGAGATGGGGGAGTAAATGGAGGTGTCATCTGTATAAATGCCTACTTGGGATCTGATTATGGTGGTTAAAAGGCAGTTTTGCTGGGTGACTGCAATTTACAAGCCATACGCTGCCCCTGTTAACCACTGATTGGAGGTCCATTTCAAGAACAGCAGCCAGGTTTACTTTGTAGATATGGCAGATTTCTTACTGAGATGAGGTAAATGGAGGTGTCATCTGCATAAATGCCTACTTGGGATCTGATTATGGTGGTTAAAAAGAGAGCAGTTTTACTTTGGAGGCATTACAATTTACAAGCCATACCCTGCCCCTGTTAACCACTGATTGGAGGTCCATTTCAAGAACAGCAGCCAGGTTTACTTTGTCGTCCTTGGCAGATTTCTTACTGAGATGGGAGTAAATGGAGGGTGTCATCTGCATAAATGCCTACTTGGGATCTGATTATGGTGGCTAAAGAGAGCAGTTTTACTTTGAAGGCATGCAATTTACAAGCCATACCACTGTTAACCACTGATTGGAGGTCCATTTCAGAACAGCAACCAGGTTTACTTTGTCGTCCTTGGCAGATTTCTTACTGAGATGGGGAGTAAATGGAGGTGTCATCTGCATAAATGCCTAACTTGGGATCTGATTATGGTGGCTAAAGAGAGCAGTTTTACTTTGAAGGCATTACAATTTACAAGCCATACCCTGCCCCTGTTAACCACTGATTGAAGGTCCATTTCAAGAACAGCAACCAGGTTTACTTTGTCGTCCTTGGCAGATTTCTTACCTGGGAATGGGAGTAAATGGAGGTGTCATCTGCATAAATGCCTACTTGGGATCTGATTATGGTGGTTAAAGAGAACAGTTTTTGCTTTGGAGGCATTACAATTTACAAGCCATACCCTGCTTGTGGTTAAAGAGAGCAGTTTTACTTTGGAGGCATTACAATTTACAAGCCATACCCTGCCCCTGTTAACCACTGATTGGAGGTCCATTTCAAGAACAGCAGCCAGGTTTTTACTTTGTCGTCACTTAGCCAGATTTCTTACTGAGATGGGAGTAAATGGAGGTGTCATCTGCATAAATGCCTACTTGGGATCTGATTATGGTGGCTAAAAGAGAGCAGTTTTACTTTGAAGGCATTACAATTTACAAGCCATGCCCTGCCCCTGTTAACCACTGATTGAGAGGTTCATTTCAGAAGCAGCAGCCAGGTTTACTTTGTCGTCCTTGGCAGATTTCTTTATTGAGATGGGAGTAAATGGAGGTGTCATCTGCATAAATGCCTACTTGGGATCTGATTATGGTGGCTAAAAGAGAGCAGTTTTACTTTGAAGGCATTACAATTTACAAGCCATACCCTGCCCCTGTTAACCACTGATTGGAGGTCCATTTCAAGAACAGCAGCCAGGTTTACTTTGTAGTCCTTGGCAGATTTCTTATTGAGATGGGAGTAAATGGAGGTGTCATCTGCATAAATGCCTGCTTGGGATCTGATTATGGTGGTTAAAGAAACAGTTTTACTTTGGAGGCATTACAATTTACAAGCCATACCCTGCCCCTGTTAACCACTGATTGAAGGTCCATTTCAAGAACAGCAGCCAGGTTTACTTTGTCGTCCTTGGCAGATTTCTTACTGAGATGGGAGTAAATGGAGGTGTCATCTGCATAAATGCCTACTTGGGATCTGATTATGGTGGTTAAAAGAGAGCAGTTTTACTTTGGAGGCATTACAATTTACAAGCCATACCCTGCCCCTGTTAACCACTGATTGGAGGTCCATTTCAAGAACAGCAGCCAGGTTTGCTGTCGTCCTTGGCAGATTTCTTACTGAGATGGGAATGTAATGGAGGTGTCATCTGCATAAATGCCCTGCCATGTCTGATTATGGTGGTTAAAAGAGAGCAGTTTTACTTTGGAGGCATTACAATTTACAAGCCATACCCTGCCCCTGTTAACCACTGATTGGAGGTTCATTTCAAGAACTGCAGCCAGGTTTACTTTGTCGTCCTTGGCAGATTTCTTATTGAATGGGAGTAAATGGAGGTGTCATCTGCATAAATGCCTACTTGGGATCTGATTATGGTGGTTAAGGCAGTTTTACATTTGGAGGCATTACAATTTACAAGCATACCCTGCCCCTGTTAACCACTGATTGGAGGTCCATTTCCAGAGCAGCAGCCAGGTTTACTTTGTCGTCCTTGGCAGATTTCTTACTGAGATGGGAAGTAAATGGAGGTGTCATCTGCATAAATGCCTACTTGGGATCTGATTATGGTGGTTAAAGAGAGCAGTTTTACTTTGGAGGCATTACAATTTACAAGCCATACCCTGCCCCTGTTAACCACTGATTGGAGATCCATTTCAAGAACAGCAGCCAGGTTTACTTTGTCGTCCTTGGCAATTTCATACTGAGATGGGAGTAAATGGAGGTGTCATCTCTGCATAAATGCCTACTTGGGATCTGATTATGGTGGTTAAAAGAGAGCAGTTTTACTTTGGAAACATTACAATTTACAAGCCATACCCTGCCCCTGTTAACCACTGATTGGAGGTCCATTTCAAGAACAGCAGCCAGGTTTACTTTGTCGTCATGACGATTTCTTATTGAGATGGGAGTAAATGGAGGTGTCATCTGCATAAATGCCTACTTTGGGATCTGATTATGGTGGTTAAAGAGAGCAGTTTTACATTGGAGGGCATTACAATTTACAAGCCATACCCTGCCCCTGTTAACCACTGATTGGAGGTCATTTCAAGAACAGCAGCCAGGTTTACTTTGTCGTCCTTGGCAGATTTCTTACTGAGATGGGAGTAAATGGAGTGTCACATCTGCATAAATGCCTACTTGGGATCTGATTATGGTGGTTAAAAGAGAGCAGTTTTACTTTGAGCATTACAATTTACAAATATACCCTACTTATTAACCACTGATTGAAGGTCCATTTCAAGAACAGCAGCCAGGTTTACTTTGTCGTCCTTGGCAGATTTCTTACTGAGATGGGAGTAAATGGAGGTGTCATCTGTATAAATGCCTACTTGGGATCTGATTATGGTGGCTAAAAGAGAGCAGTTTTATTTTGGAGGCATTACAATTTACAAGCCATACCCTGCCCCTGTTAACCACTGATTGAAGGTTCATTTCAAGAACTGCAGCCAGGTTTACTTTGTCGTCCTTGGCATATTTCTTATTGAGATGGGAGTAAATGGAGGTGTCATCTGCATAAATGCCTACTTGGGATCTGATTATGGTGGCTAAAAGAGAGCAGTTTTACTTTGAAGGCATTACAATTTACAAGCCATACCCTGCCCCTGTTAACCACTGATTGGAGGTCCATTTCAAGAACAGCAGCCAGGTTTACTTTGTCGTCCTTGGCAGATTTCTTACTGAGATGGGAGTAAATGGAGGTGTCATCTGCATAAATGCCTACTTGGGATCTGATTATGGTGGCTAAAAGAGAGCAGTTTTACTTTGAAGGCATTACAATTTACAAGCCATACCCTGCCCCTGTTAACCACTGATTGAAGGTCCATTTCAAGAACAGCAGCCAGGTTTACTTTGTCGTCCTTGGCAGATTTCTTACTGAGATGGGAGTAAATGGAGGTGTCATCTGCATAAATGCCTACTTGGGATCTGATTATGGTGGCTAAAAGAGAGTAGTTTTATTTTGGAGGCATTACAATTTACAAGCCATACCCTGCCCCTGTTAACCACTGATTGAAGGTTCATTTCAAGAACTGCAGCCAGGTTTACTTTGTCGTCCTTGGCAGATTTCTTACTGAGATGGGAGTAAATGGAGGTGTCATCTGCATAAATGCCTACTTGGGATCTGATTATGGTGGCTAAAAGAGAGCAGTTTTACTTTGAAGGCATTACAATTTACAAGCCATACCCTGCCCCTGTTAACCACTGACTGGAGGTCCATTTCAAGAACAGCAGCCAGGTTTACTTTGTCGTCCTTGGCAGATTTCTTACTGAGATGGGAGTAAATGGAGGTGTCATCTGCATAAATGCCTACTTGGGATCTGATTATGGTGGCTTAAAAGAGAGCAGTTTTACTTTGGAAGGCATTACAATTTACAAGCCATACGCCCTGCCCCTGTTAACCACTGATTGGAAGGTCCATTTCAAGAACAGCAGCCAGGTTTACTTTGTCGTCCTTGGCAGATTTCTTACTTGAGATGGGAGTAAATGGAGGTGTCATCTGCATAAATGCCTACTTGGGATCTGATTATGGTGGCTAAAAGAGAGCAGTTTTATTTTGGAGGCATTACAATTTACAAGCCATACCCTGCCCCTGTTAACCACTGATTGAAGGTTCATTTCAAGAACTGCAGCCAGGTTTACTTTGTCGTCCTTGGCATATTTCTTATTGAGATGGGATTAAATGGAGGTGTCATCTGCATAAATGCCTACTTGGGATCTGATTATGGTGGTTAAAAGAGAGCAGTTTTACTTTGAAGGCATTACAATTTACAAGCCATACCCTGCCCCTGTTAACCACTGATTGGAGGTCCATTTCAAGAACAGCAGCCAGGTTTACTTTGTCGTCCTTGGCAGATTTCTTACTGAGATGGGAGTAAATGGAGGTGTCATCTGCATAAATGCCTACTTGGGATCTGATTATGGTGGCTAAAAGAGAGCAGTTTTACTTTGAAGGCATTACAATTTACAAGCCATACCCTGCCCCTGTTAACCACTGATTGAAGGTCCATTTCAAGAACAGCAGCCAGGTTTACTTTGTCGTCCTTGGCAGATTTCTTACTGAGATGGGAGTAAATGGAGGTGTCATCTGCATAAATGCCTACTTGGGATCTGATTATGGTGGCTAAAAGAGAGCAGTTTTACTTTGAAGGCATTACAATTTACAAGCCATACCCTGCCCCTGTTAACCACTGATTGAAGGTTCATTTCAAGAACAGCAGCCAGGTTTACTTTGTCGTCCTTGGCAGATTTCTTATTGAGATGGGAGTAAATGGAGGTGTCATCTGCATAAATGCCTACTTGGGATCTGATTATGGTGGCTAAAAGAGAGCAGTTTTACTTTGAAGGCATTACAATTTACAAGCCATACCCTGCCCCTGTTAACCACTGATTGAAGGTTCATTTCAAGAACTGCAGCCAGGTTTACTTTGTCGTCCTTGGCATATTTCTTATTGAGATGGGAGTAAATGGAGGTGTCATCTGCATAAATGCCTACTTGGGATCTGATTATGGTGGTTAAAAGAGAGCAGTTTTACTTTGGAGGCATTACAATTTACAAGCCATACCCTGCCCCTGTTAACCACTGATTGGAGGTCCATTTCAAGAGCA
Source organism: Ascarosepion bandense (assembly GCA_037127315.1). Lineage (NCBI taxonomy): Eukaryota > Metazoa > Mollusca > Cephalopoda > Sepiida > Sepiidae > Ascarosepion > Ascarosepion bandense. Next base: position 4,709,420 of record JBBBDQ010001500.1, read on the forward strand.
GCAGCCAGGTTTACTTTGTCGTCCTTGGCAGATTTCTTACTGAGATGGGAGTAAATGGAGGTGTCATCTGCATAAATGCCTACTTGGGATCTGATTATGGTGGTTAAAAGAGAGCAGTTTTATTTTGGAGGCATTACAATTTACAAGCCATACCCTGCCCCTGTTAACCACTGATTGGAGGTCCATTTCAAGAGCAGCAGCCAGGTTTACTTTGTCGTCCTTGGCAGATTTCTTACTGAGATGGGAGTAAATGGAGGTGTCATCTGCATAAATGCCTACTTGGGATCTGATTACAACAGGAAGATCATTGATGAAGGTCAGAACTGTGTAAGACTTAGAAGAAAGCCTTGAGGGATACCTGTGTCTATATGAAAGGATTTAGAAGCTTTGCCCATTGAAAATATATCACAAATATATGAAATATATGAAATCACACACGGCTACATACATCATTTCTCATACATCACACACAGGTCTAGATAAAAAAAAGATAGTTGAACTGCTTCTTCTCACTGACTATGGTTCTATGGAACTGTTATGTCGTGAGTAAGAATAAATAACTCAACAACAGGAATAGGTTAATTGTTGTATTCCGTGAAAATAGTATTTACAAAGGTTATTAGTATCCAATACAAGAATAAAGGTTAATCGTCTCAACCGTCGTATGACATAGTATGAGCAATGGGTACTTCCGGGTCGTCACCGGAAGTCTACGACTGACTTGTCGATCAGCTGCTCGGCACACTCTCCTACATAGATGCCACCATTACTTTACATAGTAATGGAATAGTCCATTATAGCCGAATAGGCGTGGGCGTCCCAACAGGAACAAACTTCCAAGAGAATGTTTTCCCAATCAATATTATCTTGACCTGTTCAAGTCTAGAATCAACTATTATCTTCCCATTGTATCTATATAAACTATCCCCCACTTAACATAACCCACTTCTTGAGTGGCTACTGAATCTTGTACAATGTGACCAATACTATAAAAAACTTAACTTAAACAAATTAACAAATCAAATGTGTTTTGTTTTAATGTTTTTTAACATCATCTTTGACATTAATTGAACCCATGTCTTCTTTGTGGTTTCCTTTACCATTGTCTTATGAAGAAATTTTGAAAAACTTAAAGAAAAGGTTAAATGTCATTGCTGCTCCAAGATGAAATCTAGTTTTAGTAGACTTGTTGGTATAAATTACAATTAGTATGAACAAGAATTTAACCATCTGTGAAAAATAAAATTTTCTAATTTAAAACTTTTATTGATGTGTCAATTTATAGGAATAATAATTTAAAAGAAAATGTTCTTTTAAGAAATATTGTTATTTCTCTGAATATCTGAGATGAGAAGTTACGACTATTTACATTCAAACTAATGTCCTTATTGTTATTGTCACAATATTTTGGCTGCCCTACAGTCTTCTTCATGTCTCTTGTAGATCCAGGCTATCTTTCTGAACTGAACAACCTGATGATTGTGTTGTGCATGAAACTTCAAGTCAGACTAATGGTGAAGAAAAAAAGTATGTTTATTAATACACTAGCAGTATAGCCCGGCATTACTCGGGTGTAATGAAAGCTTTAAAACAAATCCATGGTCCTGGACTCAGCCTAAAGAATATTTGTGTGAAGTTTGATGAGAATTGGATAAAAATTGTGGATTTGTATAAAGGACATACAGACAGATAAACAGACACACACACAAACATCTTGCCTTATATATATATATATATATATATATATATATATATATATAAAATCGATTTTCAGCACTATTGTAAGAACTGCAACCTTGAAACTTCTGAATATCATTTCTTATGTCTATGAGTGTATCAAATTTGATTAAAATCGAACCACTCCTTCTATAACCCGATTTTTTTATTATTGATTTTCAATATTTATCGGGGGTATCTCGACACAAAACCTAGCTAAGAACACTCACAAACACTTATAGTACAACTGTGTAAATTTTCAAGAAAATCGGTTCAGCCATTTTGGAGTTTTTTGTTAACGGATACACACACTAGTTTATAGATATTTTATATTATATCAAGTACTATTTTATTAACACCAGAACTCAGTGTGTGATATATCTTTGTGCATGTGAAACACTTATTACAGAAGACAGAGCTACTACACTCTGATCCTAGGCAAAAGTGTTAATATATACATAAATGAGCCCCTTGTCTTTACATAGGTACCCATATACAATGAATTAGACAAAAGACAATATTTGTCATCAATAAGAAATCTAGCATTTATATTAGCCATAAAAGACATGTTGCTTGACAGTAAATATTTTCAAGAGTTTTACTACTAATCCGAACACTCATTTCGATTAAAATTCCAACTTAATTAAACAACTGTGGAAAAATCCAGTATCAAAATAGGGAAAACTGATCGAGGGAAGCCATTATTGTTCTAAAATTCTTCTAGTTCATGCAAAGCATTGGGAAATATTCCTGCAGAAAAAATAAAATAAAATAAATTATATTTATGGAATGAAAGTAAAATAAAATTAGAAAAATAAAGAAGTTAGCTGGATAAATTAAATCTGGTTTATTTCAATTAGAATTCAACACTAGCCAAAATGTGTTTTGCATGTTGATATGATGATGACAATTTCTATAAAGGTTCAGGAAGAAGCATAACAATTTAGTATTGAAGATGAAATATCAAATATAAAAGAAAGAAGAAATGGAAAGTCAGTGAAATTAAAACTCATAAAACAGCTAATATTTTACATTATTTATCATCCCACAGATAGAGGTGTGTGTGTGAGTGAGAGAAAGATCGACATTTTCGGCAAAGATATAAGAATAATCAAGAATCTCTACTGGCAGCAAACGGCCTGCATACGGACAGGTAACGACCTCAGTAGATACACAAAGATAGAAAAAGGCGTAAGACAAGGATGTGTCTTTTCACCGGATTTGTTCAACCTATACAGCGAGAATATTTTGAGGAGCCTAGATGACACACCAGGATTTATTATTGGAGGCCACAACCTGAACAACATAAGATACGCGGACGATACAGTACTGATTGCGGACACGAATATTTTGAGGAGCCTAGATGACACACCAAGATTTATTATTGGAGGTCACAACCTGAACAACATAAGATACGCGGACGATACAGTACTGATTGCGGACACGGAAAGGAAACTGCAAGATCTCATACAGAAAGTAGCAGTGGAGAGTGACAAGAAGGGACTACAAATAAACTTTAAGAAAACTGAGTGCATGGTCATCAGCAAAAGATACCAACCCAAAATGCCAAATACAGGTGGGGGATAACAGAATCAAACAAGTCCAAGAATTTAAGTACCTAGGAAGTGTTCTAACAGGAGATGGAAAGTGCGACACGGAGATCCGAAGGCGAATTGGCATGGCAAAGGACGCGTTCCAGAAGATGAGCAAAATACTAACACACAGGAAGATCTCAATAGAAACGAAGAAAAGAGTGCTAGACTGCTACGTGATGTCAGTTCTTCACTACGGCTGTGAATGCTGGACAATATCATCGAAAATGAGGAAAAAACTGGAAGCGGCCGAAATGTGGTTCTACAGAAGGATGCTACGGATATTATGGACTGAGCATACAAGCAACGGCGAAGTGTTAGAAAGAATGGCAACAAAAAGGAAATTAATACTGAGTATCAGGAAGAGACAACTGAAGTTCCTGGGACATGCAATGAGGAAGGAGAGCCTGGAGAACCTGATGCTGACTGGACAGATAGAAGGAAGGAGAGACAGAGGAAGGCAGCGGATAACATATCTGCAGAGTCTGATCAGGTGGATGACGGAACGGGGGTTGCCAGGAGCAACAGGAGCAAAAATACTAAGAGCCACAAGGGATAGGGAGACGTGGAGATCCATGATCGCCTACGTCCTGAAGGGACAGGGCACATAGAAGAAGAAGAAGTAATGAGATAAAAAAATGATTGATATAAAATAAAAAACCTAACTATTTATATTTGGACTATTGTCCTCATCTTTGTTGTTATTATCTTCTGATCACCATCTGTCTGAGTTTCTGGGATGAGTTATCATTATTTACACTATTTATATCTGGACTATTGTCCTCATCTTTGTTGTTATTATCTTCTGATCACCATCTGTTTGAGTTTCTGGGATGAGTTATCATTATTGACACTATCTATATATTGAATTATTGTAAATATACTAAGAATAAATATACATTTTGTTCATCATAGGTTTCAATCCTTCACTCAATATATCTTAATGTGTGTGTGTGTGTGTGTGTGTGTGTGCATGTGTACATATTAGTGTGCATACATATACATGCATATATATATATATATATATATATATATATATATATATGTGTGTGTGTGTGTGTGTGTGTGTGTGTGTAAATTCAGGCAAAAGAGGACCCATGGTTTTACGATTTTGAGTTCTCTGGCATTTACTTTTTTATAAAATGTGTTCAATATGATAAATATTGTAGAGCATAATATAATCCTATAATTATTAATTAAAAATACATTGCAACACGGAAATTTATCTCGTCATCAGGCAATGTTAGATATTAGTTGTGAAAATGATTTGCATTTCCTGTAAATGTAAATCATTTTCACAACTAACATTGCCTGATGACTAGATACATTTCCGTGTTGCAATGTATTTTTAATTCATAATTATATGATTATATATCTATCTAAACTTACTTATAAATGGAACTTTGTTTGTGTGTCCATTACCAATAGACTCCAAAACAGCTGAACCGATTTTCTTGAAAATTTACACAGTTGTACTATAAGCCTCTGCTAATGTTCTTAGCTAGGTTTTGTGTCAAGGTACTCTTGATAAATATTGAAAATCGATAATCGAAAAAAATTGGGTTATAGAAGGAGTGGTCCGATTTTAATCAAATTTGATACACTCATAGACAAAGACATAAGAAACAATATTCAGAAGTTTCAAGGTTGCAGTTTTTACAATAGTGCAGAAAATTGATAATATATATATATATATATATATATATATATATATATATAAATAAAAGGCAAGATGTTTGTGTGTGTGTGTGTGTTTATCTGCCTGTATGTATTTTTTTCAGCCCTTTTATTTTAGTTTTGACTTCAGGTTTGGCTCTAAGTAGGTATAATTGTAGTTCTTAGTCTCAGCTATGATACCATTTACTCAGAGGGCTTATTTAGCCTTCAAAATTCAGTTTATGACAAAAAAAAAACTTATTTGATATCAATACCAGGAAATCAAAATTTGACTTACATTTATTCATTTTTTCTTTCAGTCTACAGTTTTGCTTTAACTGGAAGCAACTATTGCTTTTTAGTCTTTTGTGCCAATGTCCAAAGTGTCTGAGCTCCAGGACCATGTATTAGTTTTAAAGCTTTCATTACACTCAAGCAATACTGGGCTATACTGCTAGTATATATATATATATATATATATTGTGTGTATTTTGGCAGCATTTTTTCATTAATGCAGGTTTCATTGAATAATATAGACAAGTTTTATCTACTAATTTTGTGTAGGATCCGTTCGTACCGTCTGATATACTTGATGGTGATATCGTTGAAAGACAACAAAAAATCACAGTAATTGTTGATTTTTTTATTGGGTCTAAGCTTTAGGCTCACATAAGCCATTATCAAAGAATAAATATTAACACACAGTAAACATAGAACATTTAAGTTATTAACAATAAAGAGAATTAAATTGAAAATACAAGTCCATCCCTACCATGGCGGATGGCTGAAGACAGTGACAAAATAGTGGTGTTGTGGTCCCTGATCTGATTACAGGCATTTGAGTACGTTATCGGAAATATCAAAATTGATTGCATTCAAACCAGGTTTAAATTGTTTAATGTAGATTGCTTCCAGGATTTTTAGTTTCTGTTTATTATTTTCTTGTTTAAGTAGATACATGTTATCAATGAGTGTTTTTCTTTAAAACTTCTAAGAAAAACGATACACTATAAATATATATATACAGAAAATCTAAGCAAGAGCTTCGTTCTCGGTGGGTTTTCAAGACGAACTTAAATATATTATAACTATTATTATTATTATAACTAGTGTTAGCAGAATTATTTTTGTTACTATTAATATCGTTATAATTATTATTGTTATTATATATATATAACATTTTTTAATCTTTCATCAAAGACCAAATAAAAATGAAGTTTCATTAAACTTCAATATATTTTTTCTTAATATTTTCTGTAAAATGATGTATCTAAATTATCCAATACAAGAGTAGTTCTTCAATTTATTCCTTGAGCCCCCATTTTCAGAGATTTGTGGGGATTTGGGTAATGCTCCTTAAACACTGACAAATGTCGCACAGCTAATCTTATCTATTGGTATTTGGTTGCATTATACCACAAGCTGTGCAAAAATAGCCAAGTGGTGGTCGACATGCTAGTGATCAAAGAATTCAGATTTTGGTTTCAAGGTTTTTGCTTTGTATGCATAATATCATTACAACAAACACAAAGATAATATTCCAAGATTTATTTTTCAAAAGTGAGCTCATTATTTATGTTATTTTTATTCATTCACAAATCAATTCTACAGTCTTCTTCATGTATATAATCAGTTACAAGTCAAAACATCCAAAAGCAAAAATGTCCAAAGTAGTCAGAGTAGCCTATAGATTTTTTTAGCCTTGGCCTTTTCGTCTTTGGACGTTTTGACTTAGCACCAAATAATCTATAATGAAAGGTGTAGTATTTTTCTTTCTCCACTTTTTTCTTTGACAAACAGAAAATTGTCGCCATCATACCAATTGGCTTAGATTATTATGGCTACTAACAGATCAGCTAAAACCCATACATGATACATGCTTGAGAGATCATGTCTTGTAAGAGACATGAAAGACTGGGCAAAGGATTTTCCTCGTAATAGATTGACATTACTTTCTGCAGTAGACTGGATGCCAATCAAGGATATAGAATTTGATCTGTCCTGCCATAGCTGGAGGGAGAAGCAACAGATTAATTCCTTTCCCAAGGATATTTGTGCATATGTGAATACTGTGAATTCAACTAGCATTTTCCGAGAGCTGATCAAAAGTTTATCATTCTGATCACTTCACAGGAAAATCTGACATTGAGGCAAATTCAGCTGGTTTTCTTAAATGTTTCCTAATCCAGGATGAGTGCTTGGTTCATCACTTTGAGCCGGAGATGAAAAGACAATCCATGCAGGGAACCACCCCTCTTCACATACTACAACGTGTCTCACATTTCAACAGGTGAAAAAAAACTTCAATAACTGCATTTCCATCAGTATTACTTCTTTTTGAAAAGGACAATGACAACCAATGAAAAATAGATTGTTAAGCAGTGCCATGTCTGATCAGTACTTAGGTTGAGATACTGTAAGTCACTGTGATGAACAAGGAGAAAGTCCCTTACCCTAAAAAGAGATTTGTGTTCTTTGACAGTATATGCTAAAGGTTGGTTTGGTTGTTTTGGTTTTTATAGCATATCAACATCGGCAGATCATTTACTGCCAACTAAATTTTATTTATTTATTACTGGTAATACCTTTTTCTTTCAACAATTTATTGTTGTTTTTATATAAGTTTTGTATCTAGTAATACTTTTTTCTTTTCGAGTATCAAGATCATTGGGATTTGTTTTTAAGGGCAGGGTCCCCAAGGCCTACCCTGTTATTTAACCCATAACTGGAGGGAAGGGATGGATTAATACCTTTCCCAAGGATATTTGTGCATATGTGAATACTGTGAATTCAACTAGCATTTGAATACAGCTCTTTGATTTCTGACTCCAAGCCAATATGCACTGCACCACAATGTAGATAGTATTCCGTAATACCTAAGTTGGCTGATTGTAATTTTTATGCCATCCTCTCTGCTGGAAAGAAAACCAAAATAGACTGAAATCTGCACTGACCTAAATTCTGTAACAATCTAGTAAAGAGACATCTGCAGCCTCTTTCCAATTTTCTTACATTCCTGCATTGATTTTAGGTTCAGATAGCTCTTCATCTTAGAAAGTAAAATATGTGCTTCTATGTCTATACATGTTCTAATATTTACAGAATGTATATTCAGACTAGTGTCCTTATCATTGTTATTAATGTTCCTTGAGGACAATAATTCAATATATAGATAGTGTAAATAATGATAACTCATCCCAGAAACTCAGACAGATGGTGATCAGAAGATAATAACAACAAAGATGAGGATAATAGTCCAAATATAAATAGTGCAAAGAATGATAACTCTTCTTCCCAGAAATTCAGACAGAAGGTGATGAGGAGATAATAAAAACAAAGATGAGGATAATAGTTTGAATATAAATAGTAAAAAAAATAACTCCTCATCCCAGAAATCCAGACAGAAATGTCTTACTATCTCTACATTGGATGGAGATTTATGATGTTCCTTAAGTCTAACTTTAAAAAAAACAGTTTTTCCCTTATATTCTTTGCCATATTTGGATGAGACTAAATCCAAAACTCAGGATCAAAACATTATACAAAAGATGACAGACTGATCACAGATTTGGAATAATGACAGAGAAAACCAGATTACATTTAACAAAGGATTAACAAGATGTAATTTAGATGACGTTTTTACATAAGCTGTATATTATTTTTGGTGTAGTATTTGACATTCATGAGATGAAATTTTTCTTTAGTGTTGTCTTTGTCATTTATAAGATGTACTTTATTTTAGGTTAATCTTTTGACATTGATAAGATGCAAAGTCTTTTACGTGATGATTTTGACATTAATTAAGATGCACTTTCATTTAGGTGCTGTCTTTGACATTAAAATAAACTTTATTTTGTGTGTCGACTTTGAGAATAATAAGATGCACTTTATTTTAAAAGTCTCTCTTGACATTAAAAAATGCAGATTATATTAGATATTGCTTTAACAATAATAAGATGGAATGTATTTTAGAAGTCACCTTTGACATTAAAAAATGCAGATTATATTAGATATTGCTTTAACAATAATAAGATGGACTTTATTTTAGGTGTCCTTTTTTTTTTTTTTTAACATTAATGAGGTGCAATATTTTTTAGGTGAGACTTTGATATTAATACGATCCACAATCTATATCATTTCAGGAGTTGCTTTTGACATCCAAAAGATCATCTTTTTTTTAGATGTTGTATTTAACATTAACAGAATATGTTTTTGTTTAGGTTTTACTTTTGTCATTAATAAGATGCACTTTATTTTAAGTGTTGTCTTTTATTTGACGTTGTGTTTTTGAAATTAATATGCACTCTATTTTTGTTATTGTTTATGACATTAAAATGATTCCCACTATATTAGGTGTTGCTTTGACAGTAATAAGATTCCTTTGTTTTTGACATTATCAAGACACAATATGTTTGAGGTGTAACTTTTGAAATTAATGACTTTAATTTTAGTCTTTTTTTTTAATTAATAAGATACACTTTATATTAGGTACTGCTTTTGACATGAATGATATGTACTTTATTTCATGAGTTGCATTTGACATTAATAAGATAAACTATTTTTCATGTTGCTTTTGACATTATTCCATTCAACTTTATTGCCTGTGTTGCTTTTGTCATTAATAAGATGTACTTTGATGTGTTTCTGTTGACATTAAGGAGCTGTACTTTATTTTAGATGTTTTTGACATTAATAAGATCTAATTCATTTTTGGTGGTGTTTTTGTCATTAATAAGATCCAATTTATTTAGTGGTTGTTTTTTATATAAGATGTACTTTAATGTTGGTGTTGTTTTTACGTTAATAACATGAATTTTATTTTAGATGTCATTTTTTTTGGCATTAATAGTTCACTCTTTATGTTTGGTTTTGCTTTTGACATAATTAATAATTAATAATGCATTTTTTAAGTTGTTTCGACGTTAATAAGATGCACTTCATTTCAGATGTTTATTTTCACATTAAGCCTTTGTTGCATATTGGTTACAATTGTAACCAATATGCAACAAAGGTTTAGTAAGACGCACATTATCTTCGATTTTTCTTTTGACATCATTATGACGCACTTTATTTTAGATGTTTTTATATTAGATTTACTTTATTTTCAATGTGTTTATTTTCAAATTAACATCTTCCTTTACCCTTGCTTTTGAGTGGTATGAAGTGGTCTGAACCTTGAGTTGCTCATTCATTACTATAATGATGATAGAACAATAATCTGGTTTGAGTAATTTACCTCTACTTGAGATACTTCAACTTGCTTTTATAATCTGTCCTTCCCAGATCCTTATGGTCTCTATCCATACTCCTGCTCTGGCCTTGCCCTGGTGGAGCTCTGTCCCCACCTCTCCCCGCTTTATTTCTCTGCAGCTTTTGATTGAATCCCTAAAAGTCTTATATTCCCTTTCCGCCTTTCACACCCCACTTTCATTCTGCTTTCTGTGTCCATTTATGTCATCTCCCTTCAGCGGGTCACAGTAGAACTAACCAAAGTGCACTTAATGTAGAACCCACCTACTGACTTGTCACTTAATGATGTATTAGTTTGGAACAAGAATTTGTAGTGATTTTCAACAGTTAATGTTTGAAAATGCAATTGAAATGCATGACTTACATACGTCTTCTGAATTAGTAACATTTCAACATGTCTCTCGGATTCATGTTTTCATGTTTAATTTCAAATGTTTTTATAGTGAAAGTGAAAACAGAGAAAAATGAGACTCATCTTAATACTTTTCTCATTTCCAGATAGGATAAAAATTGTCCACACAGCAAAAAAAAAAAGGAAAAAAAGGTAAGTTCTCGTATATGGAAGTGGTACCATAGCAGAGAGTATTGCTCATAAGTAGTTTGCTATGTTTAAAAATGGAAATTTTGATCTTGAAGACTAGAAATATTCCAGCAGGTTTGCAGTCATTGAGGATGAGCAAATCAAAACACTGATAAAAAATAAGCTATGTCAAAAGATACGAGATAATGCAGAAGTCATAAGACATTTGAAAGCACTTCTATACGTGAATTGGTATGTTGATGGTACGGTTTGATAGGTGGTGCCATGCCCGCTCGGTACTTAGATGGGGGGGGACTCTAAGTGAACTACAATCCAAAATGTGTTTCAGTTTTAAATAACCACAAAGGATTGATAAAAAAATAATCTCAAGATTTTGGACACAAAATCCGGACATCCTCCACCAAGGAATACTGTTTTATCAACAATTCAAAAGGGGGTAGTTGAACTTAGGAGGGGAGAAACTTGAATATGACCCAAGGTCTGGACATTCTGCAGCTGCCAATATCAAGAAAAACATTGATCATGTTAACCACATGGTGACAAGGTGATTGGCTATAGATTAAATAAGGAGAGTTGAGAATATTATGCACAATGAACTTGGCATATTGTTATGGTGAAACACACCTATTCCTCAGATAATTATGGTGAAACACACCTATTCCTCAGATAATTATGGTGAAACACACCTATTCCTCAGATATTTATGGTGAAACACACCTATTCCTCAGATAATGGACTCTCCCTCCTATATTAATAAGAGTTAACAGGAAGTTAACTCGAGAAGATCTTGGGAAGTTCTTAGAAGTTTTAGAGAGTTCTTTAGAATTCTATTGGAGTTCAGTAGAACTATTAGTTCCAGTTTGGACATCATAGGACTAAGGCAGTTGATATTAGTCGGCAGTTAGCCGAATACTAAGGAGTCAGCTTACAGTGAAAAATTACCAAGTTCCTAACATTTTAAGTGCATTAAGTTGATTAGCCACCGACATAGCATGATTATAACTTTCAGTGCAAAAACTACTACACAACACATATAAAAGATTTTGATTGGTGGGTGCCACATCTTCCGAGAGCTGATCAAAAGTTTATCATTCTGATCACTTCACAGGAAAATCTGACATTGAGGCAAATTCAGCTGGTTTTCTTAAATGTTTCCTAATCCAGGATGAGTGTTTGGTTCATCACTTTGAGCCGGAGATGAAAAGACAATCCATGCAGGGAACCACCCCTCTTCACATACTACAACGTGTCTCACATTTCAACAGGTGAAAAAAAACTTCAATGACTGCATTTCCATCAGTATTACTTGTTTTTGAAAAGGACAATGACAACCAATGAAAAATAGATTGTTAAGCAGTGCCATGTCTGATCAGTACTTAGGTTGAGATACTGTAAGTCACTGTGATGAACAAGGAGAAAGTCCCTTACCCTAAAAAGAGATTTGTGTTCTTTGACAGTATATGCTAAAGGTTGGTTTGGTTGTTTTGTTTTTATAGCATATCAACATCGGCAGATCATTTACTGCCAACTAAATTTTATTTATTTATTACTGGTAATACCTTTTTCTTTCAACAATTTATTGTTGTTTTTATATAAGTTTTGTATCTAGTAATACTTTTTTTCTTTTCGAGTATCAAGATTCATTGGGATTTGGTTTTTAAGGGCAGGGTCCCCAAGGCCTATCCTGTTATTTAACCCATAACTGGAGGGAAGGGATGGATTAATACCTTTCCCAAGGGTACTAGTACTTAAGTGAATGCAGGGTATTCAACTGGAATTCGAACTCGGCTCACCAATTTCTCTTTCCGAGCTGATATCCACTGCACCACAACGCACATCTGTCACGAAATGCTTACAGCAACTGGTATTCCCAAGCGGTCACCCATCTATGTACTGACCAGGCTCAATGTTGCTTAACTTTGGTGATCGAGTGAGAACTGGTGTATTGAACGTGATATGGCCGTAAGCTTATATGCTAAAGGAGGAGGAGAAAGAATAAATTTTTCTTCTGTTTAGCTTATGTTATTTTTTTGATTGACTTTATTTTATGCAAATGATTTGTCCTTTGCCACTGATTTGACCAATGAAATAATTCATCACCTTTATAAAAGGATTTGCTTTTGTCTGAAGAGAGAGTTCTGAAATTGTGTATTTTTGAGTATAGGTAGAACGAGTTAGATGAATGTTACCCCAGTACAGTCAAAAGCTTTTGCTTCAGTCACCTACACTCCAAAATACATTTCAGTTTTAAATAGCCACAAAGGATTTATAAACCATAAAAAAAATGGGTTTGGTTCAAAATTCTAATCAGCTGAAGAATGTTGACGTGTGTAACAGTAAAAAAGTTGTGAATATTGGCAATAAAGATGAGGTTCATAATATAAGTAATGTACACAAAATAATATTCAAAACTTAGATAAGTTTCTGTGGTTAGTTAAATTTAATTAAGATGATTATGAACATGGAGAACTCAAGGAGGAGAAATTAAGAACCAAATTGATTATATTACTATCAACAAGAATTCAGAAATGCAGACCTTCACGGCAAAGCCTATCCAAGTACAGACTGCGAAAGCAACCACCTACCAGTTGTATGAAACTATGGAGATTAAAGAAACTTAAAGCCCTAAGACTGCAGTACAATAGACTCGTGAATAACCCGAACCTGCAAGAAATATACACGGACAGTGTGAAAACAAAATACGAAGAACAAATTGAAAATGGAAGCTTAAAATAGGACAAACTAAGAGAATCTCTATTGACATCAGCAAATGACATCATCCCAAAGAAAAAAGCATGTTAGAAGAAAAACGGGTGAATCACTGAAGAGATTCTTGACATGATGCAAAAGAGACAGAAAATGCCAAAATATGGAATGGAATACAGAAACCTACACAAAGAAATAAGGAGCAAATGCAGACAGGCTAAAGTAAGATGGCTCAACAACAAATGTGCCAAAGTAGAGAGGCTGAGCACGACAAATAACAAAGATATGTATAAAAAATAAAGGAACTTAACAAGGCTATGAAAGTCGGTTCGTTGTGCAGGGCCCGGAAGTTTTTTCCATCTGAATCTATCCTGCACCTATATAAATCTACCATTCACCCGTGTATTGAATACTGCTACCACATCTCGTCGGGTGCCCCTGCTATTTTCCTTGGACTTCTTGACAAAATACAACGGAGAGTCTGTAATGTTATCAATACCAACTTGGCAGACCAGCTGCAGTCACTCTCTCACTGGCGTGATGTGGCTTACCTGTGCCTCTTCTATAAACACTTTTACAGCTTCTGCTCCAATGAACTTAGATCACTGGTGCCCCCTAGGTACAAATTTGCATGAGATACTAGATTAACAACTAGGTCCCACCCTTTTACAGTGAAACCGATAAAATGTAACTGCAATTTCTACTCCACCAGCTTCTTTTCTCGCACTTCCCACCTGTGAAATTCCCTTCCACATGCTTGCTTCCCTGGCAGCTACAATCTCCAGGAGTTTAAATGTAAGGTCAATAGGCACCTCCTAACACACTAACTCACATCCATTCTCTCAAACACTCTTCCCATCTACGCAACCCTCATCCTCGGTATCCTTAACGTCTATCGTCCTCCTTCTGACATTTCCTATATCTAACCACTCTTTCTCATCACTTTCCCTATGTAACCCCCTGCGCAATAGTGGCAGTGGAATGCCTTGCTTGGGGTGAAATGATTAATAAAAAAAAAAAAGACAAAAAACCAGCTCAACAGCAGAATGTATAAAAGCAAAATATAGAACACTCATACTAGAAAAAGAAAAAAATACTTCAGACATGGGATGAGTATACTGGAGATCTCTTCCATAACAAGAGAGCAACCAGTAATGCACAAAAATGGTCAAATTGTACTGAAACAAAGCAGCAGGATTTGATGGCATTGTAATAGAGATGCCAACATTTTTTGATGGCTTTGGCATAGACAAGATGGCAGAAATATTAAATGAAATCTACAACAGTGGCAATATACCAGAGGACCTAAGCAGAACAATTTTCATAGCAATACCATAAATGCCAGGTGCAAATGAAGGTGAACTCCACTGAACAATCAGTGCAATGAGCCACATAACAAAACTCATCATCCAAATTTTGATGAATAGAGTGCACAGCAGAATCAGGCCAGAGATAGGACAAAAATAATGAGGGTTCATCAAGGACACATGGACAAGAAACACAATATTTATGCACAGAATGTTATCAGAAAGCATAACTGTGTGTGTGTGTGTGTATACATGTATTTCTCACATATTATGCACACATTTTAATTCAAACATAACCATGAATATTATACAACCAAGGAAATGACTTAGGGTTGACTAACATATTGGGGTGACTTGTCAGTGTTGGTAAAAAATCTCAGAATGAAATATGTACATTATGTGATCAAAAAATGACATTTCTCAATGTTTTATTGGCCACCTGTGAGGAAATATAAAATATGATATTTTCTATATATATATTTTTTATTAATTGTTTCACTCCAAGCAAGGCATTATTGCCAACAGTGACAATATACTGGAAGACCTAAACAGGCCGATTTTTATAGCACTGCCTACGAAACCAGGTGCAAAGGAATGTGAGCTTCATCGAACACTCAGCTTAATGAACCACATAACAAAACTCATTATCCAGATTCTGATGAACAAAGCCCAGAGATAGGACAAGAGAAGTGTGACTTTGTTAAAGATATTCAAATGTGATATTCCTGCTGAAAATGCTATCTGAAAGAGCAATACAAATCCATCTGAGCTTTATAGACTACGCAAAGGCATTTGATAAAATACACCACAAAGACTTGACAGAAATGCTTGACAACCTCGACATTTTTGGAGAAGACATTAGGATAATCAAGAATTAATATTGGCAGCAAACTGCTTGCCTACAGATAGGAAGTGAAGTATACAAAAATAAAAAGCAGTGTTAGACAAGGATGTGTTTTCTCACCGAATCTATTCAACTTATGCAGTGAAACAATTGAGAGAAATAAAATCCTTACCAGGATTCATCATTGACGACCACAATTTCAATGTAAGATATGTGAATTGCACAGTACTGACAGCAGACACAGAAAAGAAAATGCAGGACCTTCTACATAAGGTAGCAAGAGAAAGCGAAAAGAAAGGACTGAACATAAACTTGAAGAAAACAATGTATGGTCATCAGCAAAAAGAAGACCTCAAAATGCCAACTACATATCCAAGAAACTAAAGCACGTAAAGAAATTTAAATACCTAAGAAGTCTTCTGACAGAAGGTGGAAAGTGTGACATTGAGATCCAAAGACACATTGGCATGGCCAAGGATGCATTATCAAAAGATAACCAGAGTACTGAGAGACAGGAAAATCTCATTGGAAACAAAAAAAGAGTACTGGATTGCTATGAGATATCTGTTCTTATCTATGCGAGCAAATGTTGGACAATCTCATCAAGGACAAAGGAGAGGCTTGAAACAGCAGAAATGTGGTTTTACAGAAGAATGCTGAGGATACCATGGACTGAACACGTGAGTAACATGGAGGTGTTGGAGAGGATGGGAATGAGAAAAAAACTCATACTTAACATCAGAAAGAGACAAATGAGGTTCCTGGGACACATAATGAGGAAAGAAGGCCTTGGGAATTTAATACTCACAGGATGGTTAAAAGGAAAGAGAGACAGAAGAATGCAGTGTGAGACATACTTGATAGGCCTGAGCAAATGGATGGCAGAGTGGGGTTTGGAAGAGAAATCAAGAGGAAAAATATTGAGAGCCACAAGAGACAAGTGGAATTCCATGATTACCTACGTCCTGAAGGGACATGAAATTAAATAACATGAAAAAGTTATTTAATCCTCTAATGAGCTGATACCGTTTGGTATAATAACTTTGAATCTTTTGTTTTGCTTAACTATTAAAGATAAAGTCAAATAAGCTTTGTTAAATTCAGTTCGCAATCAGTGGCGATTGTGGAACTCTGAAAGTGGAGGGGGACTTAGGGGCCAAGATTTTTCTTAGGAGGGGGTGGACAAACTCAAGTGATGTCTTCATTTTTAGCTATCATATACACAACTTAAGAATAAGTTTGAGTATGTTACTTCACTAAAATAAAATAAGTGACTTTTCAGTCATTGTAGTGGAATTCTAATCTATCCCTGCCCTCTTTTCCACTCTCTGCATACTTCTGAGACATAGAAATTTGGTGTCTGGGAATTTGGTGCCGATGGTCTCAGTAGATTAGAGAAAATTACTGACCAATTCTTTCACTCGGCCATAAATCACTGACTGTCTATGTATCTACATATCAAGTTGAGAGCATTATTTCTAATTGTCTTCCTTCAGATATAAAAATATGACTATTAAGTCGCTTTCCCTCCCTAACAATATGTCTGTTTCTATCTATCAGCTTGTTTTATTTTGTTAGTTTTTCGTTCAAACTGGTCTCTGTATTTAACTTTAAAAAGCTAAATGAAAAAGAAAATGCAAAAAAAAAAAAGAAGACTGATCAGTTTCATAAATTTTTGAAACCTATAAAAGGCCGACCAAGGGGGCAGCCAAATTCGAAGGATGGAAGTTGGACTTTTCTTCTTCTCACCCCATCTGTTTAAGTTGTATTTTTTTCAATTTTCAAATAAAATGTTTTACATTGCAATCAAAATTATGGATAAACTGTTGAAAGCTTGATTTTCTTTTTGTTGTTTATTCAACTGTCTCAGTCATTATCAAGAACTAAATGTTGTCAATGTGGGAGACAAGATTTTGTAAGATCATGGCATTTCTTTTTTGAACACTAGGATACAAAAAGTCTAAAGTGATGTCAGTTTTAAAATGGCAACATTGACCCAAACTGCACGAGAAAAGAATTTATCAAATACTTGTATGTTTTATTATTTTGTACATATTAAATATTTTCTACCCACATCAAGATGTTGTCTCTTGCAGTGAAAGATATTTAATGTGGGTAATGTCAATCCTCACTTAACAAAAATCCAAAATGCAACTATCAGTATGAGACAAATGAGATTATATTAAAATACTATTAAATTCTAAAAGCTATTCTAATGCCCAGAGGTTTGGTGGAGTAATGGATAGTGGATCAGATTGAGAAATCGGAGAGCAGAGTTCAGATTCCAGTCGAGTTCATTACTTTCACTTACGTACTAATAACCCTTGAGAAAGGTATGAATCCATCCCTTCTCCTTCCAGTTATCTTTTTTTTTTAAACATATCACTCTGAGCAAGGCGGTAACACCACTGATGTGCAGGGGGCTACGTAAGAGTGAATAGATTGGAAGAAAGAAAGCCAGAAACCACATCCTAAACAGGGAACAAGGGATGAGCCTCTTCACCTGTTCAATAGACATGGGTGGAGTGTGAACCAGGTGATAGTTTAGTCTATCTACTCCAATTGAGAAAAAAAAAAAAAAAAAAGAGTCAAAAGATTGAAAAAGAGAAAGCCAGAAACCACATCCTAAACAGGGAATATGGATAAATAACTGGACAGATCAGGTTCAACCAGTCTAGGAAAAGGAAACTATGAATTTAAAACCAACTTAAAGAGGGTTAATAGAAGGACAGACTGGGTTATACATAGCTTTGGTTGGCTGCCAGACTAGCACAGGAAGAACTAGCCATCTGCTGCACTCTCTTCCAACATGCCTTGAGCCAGCATGGATGAGTAGGTCTCAAAAAAGTAATGTGAGAATAATATCTGTTGCTGATGTGCAATCTGCCACACTGTTGAATAAGCAACTGATGATGATGATGATGATTCTAACACTAAAGGCAACCCACACTAACAACATCCAGTTCTTCATGATTACTGAAACAGTCAAATGAACTTTGAGCAGTTTATCAACAATTTTGATCCCAATGCAAAACATTGTATTTGATAATTAGAAAACTATGATATAAAATTAGACAAACCTTGACTTCTGGTTCTCTCTTTTTATATCTTTCTCTCTCTCTCTCTCTCTTTTTATATATATATATATATATATATATCTCATCTCACTCTTTTATACCCAATAATGTGTAGGGTAGAAACTTTTTGTTACCATTTCCATAAACTGCTTTTTATAGGGCAGGGTTGTTAGCCCTGCACCCAACCCTCAAACCTGGAGGACCAGTGGACCATTCTTGGTCTCTACGTTTACGGCACCTTGTATTCCCAAGTGGTCACCCATCTAAGTACTGACCAGGCTCGATATTGCTTAAATTCAGTGATCAGACAAGAACCAGTGTAGTCAATACAATATAGCCATATATATATATATATATATATATATTATAAATTATGTTTTAGAACATGTACATAATTTCTTCTATATATGTCCTCTTCTCTACAATCATATGGCTGTTTCAGTGTTTGGGACCCAAACACCTCATCAAGAGAAATAATGGTTTGGAATCATTCTCTCTTCTTTTTTCTCTCCTCATTCTATACTCACTTATATATATATATATATACACGCACACACACACAAAGAGTTATCGAGCTTAGTTACTAAACTTATATAAAATCCTGGGACGAGTGAATTCACTGCACATTATGTGAAAATTTTTAAGCAAGTCAATGTTTTCACAATTGCAAGTAATTGATATTGGTAAAATTTTCAGGATATATTTATGAGCAATTTGCAAAGTGAATCATGATCACAAATCCCATAACTCCATAGAGTTGTAGGAGCACCACATGTACTGCAGTCACACTAGTGTGTCTTGAGCAATATTAGCCTGACATGGCTCAGCCATGTTCAAGATTGTTTTCCTTCACATAGGCTAGGACCCAGTCTGTCCTGCTATTTACCCATGGCTAGAGGATTTGTACCTTTCTTAAGCATATTTAACACATAAGTGAATGCAATGAACTCAAGTGGCTCTTCAATTTTGAAGCCAAAATCCATTTTGTATCCAATGTAATTATCAACTTGTAAGATTTGGGAGGGAGAAAGAAATTCTGAAAACAAAATGATAGAAAAAGTGTAAGAAAAACAAGGGGCACAAAACCCCTTCATTACAGGGAGACGTCAGGATACATAGATTAAATTGAAGGACTAAATAGAGGGGCAACTGTGCATGAGCATTGAGTAGTAACACATAGGACTTCACAACAATTTTACACGTTAATATGAGCTGCATGATATTCAATAACCTTTCAGCTTTCTTTGACTTCATCATTCCCCGATTTTGTTCATTTTTTTTGTTTTAAATGTAATATTACATGCAGCAATTTGTTTCCCAATTGATCTGATTTTTTTATTCTTATAATATGAGGGTGGGTTGAAAATTTAATAGGTTGACTATGACGAAGTGAGTCTAGAACTGTGAAATCTTGAAGGCATTAATTTCAACTCTTCTTATTTATAACTGACATTTGACCATTCAAAGAAGACTTTGAAAGCGATTGGTAGTAATGTCTCTTGAAAATAAATAAAATTTGGCATCATGGTATTATCAAGTATTTGCACAAAAAGGGTTTAGCCTACAAGTGACATGTCATGCCAACATGGTTGATATATTAGGTTATGATGCTCCAGATTTATAAATATTGCAAAAATAGGTAACTGAATTTCTGAGGAGAAGGAAAGCCTTGAAGATGAACCAAGGTCTGATCATTCTGCAACTGCTACTACTTAGAAAAACATTGTATTCACCACATGGTGATATTTGACAAGTGATTGATTATAAATCACAAGGAGACAGTTGAGAATATTCTGCACAATGAACTTTGCATAAAGATTTTTGATCAGTGCATGACATCTTCTGAGACTTAATCAAAAGTGTACCAGACTGATCAGATCGTGGGGAAAACCTCATGTCACTTGAGGCCAATCCAGCTGGTTTCCTGACCCAGGATAAATGTTGGGTTAATCTCTTTAAGCCAAAGATGAAGCAAAAATCCATGCAAGGGAAACACCCTTCCTCACATGCCCCAAAAAACAGCCAAGTTCATTTCATCTGCAGAATAAGTGATGGCCTTAAGTTTTTGGAATGAAAAAGACATTGAGTTTATAGACTTCAAAGGGCCACAGCATCAATGGAGAGTACAATATCAACTTGCTAAGGCAGTTTAAAAAAAGCTATGAAGACTAAATGCTCAAGAAAATTGATGAAAGGGGTCTTATTTCATCAGGATAATGCTCCAAGACAGTCCTTGATTTCAATGTCTGTAGTGTATAACCATAGCTTTGAACTGGTTGACCACCCTCCCTATTATCTTGATTTGACTATCATCCATCTCCCAACACAAAAAAACACTTGACTGGGAACAGTATCGCAAAGGTGAGTGTATCTTATTAGCTACTGAGGACTTTTCTGACCAACAGAATAAAGAGTCTTGTTTAAAAAGTAGGATGTCAGTTTACCTGGAAAGATTTTTGTTTAGTTGTCTTGTTTTTATGGCAAATCAACCTTAGCAGGTCATTTATTGCTGGTAATGCCTTTTTCTTTCAACAATTTATTATTTTTTTTTTTTTTAATTTTTTTTTTTTAATCATTACACCTCAAGCAAGGCAGAAATGCCACTGATGAGCTGGGGGCTACATAACTGTAAAAAGATTAATTAGAAAAGTGTGAGGAGTACAAACTAGTTAGAAAGGAGCAATAGAAAGCTGAGAATGCAGGTGCGATGACAGATACATAGGTGGAGAGAAAGGGAAGGATATATGGGGGTAGGGAGAGAGCTAGAGTCCAGTGGTTAATAGATGAGTATTGACATTGCATTTAAATTTCTGGAGGTTGTAGCTGTCAGGAAAGCAAGAATATGGGAGCGAGTTCCACAGGTGGGAAGTGCGAGAGAAGAAGCTGCAGGAGTAGAATTGTCGTCTGCATTTGACTAACCAGACTGTGAATAAGTGGGACCCAGTTGCCAGTCTGGTTGCATGAGTAAACACCTGTTGAGGAGGCATCAGTGACTTAAGTTTGTTGGAGCAGAAGCTATGAAAGTATTTATAGAACAGACAAAGGGAGACCACATTTCAACGGTGGGGAAGTGGCTGCAGTCGAGCCGCCAGATCAGTACCTATCACATTACAGACTCTCCTTTGGAGCCTGTCAAGAACACTGAGGAGAACGGCAGGGGCGCCTGATCATAAATGGCAGCAGTACTCCATGCATGGATGGATGGTTGACTTGTATATATGAAGGATGGATTCAGGTGAAAAAACATCCTTGATTGGCATAGTGACCCAACCTTCTTAGCAGTAGATTTAGCTATGGAATCAATATAGTGGTTCCATTTGAGGTCTGAGGAGAGGGTAAGGCTGAGGAGGCGTAGTGTGTTGCTCTCAGGGAGAATCACTTGGTCCATGCTTATGGGAGGCAGGAGAGGTTGCCTGTGATGGTTGACAGACAACAGCTTGGTCTTAGACGCATTGAAGTTGACAGGCCACTTCTTGCCCCAATTCACCACAGAGTGTAGATCTCGTTCAAGGTCAGCAGCGAGATTATGTCTGTCCGCCACGACAGGTTTCTTACTGGTGTGGGAGTATATTGTGGTGTCGTCTGCGTAGATGTCTACTTGGGAACTGATCTCATCTGGGAGGGTGTTGATGAAAATAAGGAAGAGCGTCGGGTCCGGGACAGAGCCCTGTGGAACACCAGCATTCGTGCTGTAGGATGAAGAGGCATGCCCATTCAAAACGACCTTCATTTTGCGGTTATTTAAAAAAGATTGGATTAGGTCAAGCAGGTGACCGGTAATACCGTAATCCCATAGCTTGCATAGAAGGTCAGAGTGCCAAACCCTGTCAAAAGCCTTGGAGATGTCCAGAGCAACCGCACGAGCCTCATCAGACTCATCAAGGGCCTGGAGCATGTACTCCGTTATGGTTGTTAGCAAGTCGGCCATGGACCTAGCAAAGCGGAAGCCATATTGCCTGTCAGAGAAGAGTTTGTGGGCAGTAAGATGTTGGACTACTTCAGCACTGATTATGGCCTCGAATACTTTCCCAAATATCGGTAGAAGACTGATAGGACGATAGTTGGATGGGTCCGAGTGTTCACCACAATTCTTAAATACAGGAACGACTGAAGAGAACTTCCAGCATGCAGGAAAGCAGGAAGCAGAAAGGCAGCAGTTAAACAGTTTAGAGAGGACAGGGGAAAGTTCAGGAGCACACCTCTTAAAGACTATCACCGGGATTCCATTGTCTCCACTTGCCTTATGGGGGTTGAGTTTTGAGATTACTCGGGATACTACTGTCGGGGTAATATATACGTCGTGCAGTTTGGCCTCAGTTCTAATAGGGAAGTCGGGTGGGTGTACTCCAGATAAGTCAAATGTGGAGTTGGATGAGAATCTGCAGGCAAAGCACTCAGCTTTGTCCGCAGATGACGTGAGAACCTCAAATTCATAGATTAAAGGAGGTATTGAGGATTTGCTATTGTTCAGCACTCGTTTGCAAATCCTCCAATAGTCCTTGGAGCCGAACTTGCGGTCAGCTATGCGCTGTTGCATTCTCTCAGCAAACAACCGTTTGGCATCATTTAGGGTTCTCTTGCACTCATTGTGAGCAGATGTGAACAGGTGCCTATTGTGATCAGATGACTGTCTCCGGAATAAACAGAAGTAATGGTTCCTGTGGACAATGGTGGCTGAGCAGGCAGGAGAGAACCACAGAGAGGATTGAGGTTTTAGGCAATACTCAGAGGCACAGTCATCAGCTGATAGATTGAACACTTTTCCCCAAGGGATGTCGCAGAGGAAATCGCGAAAGGCATCCCAGTCAGCTTTTTGGTATAGATAGGAGGTCCTATAGGTAGAGGGCTCCTGAGGGGAGTGAGATTGGAAAGAAATACTGAGAGAGACTACAGCGTGGTCGGAGTTGCCGAGAGGGCAAAGCTGCGAGACTTGACAAGCGTCAGGCGCAGAGGTGAAACATATATCTAGTAGTGATGAATGACCCAAGGGAGTGCTTTGGAAGTGAGTGGGGAAGTCCACCACTTGCATAAGGGATTAGGAAATAGTGAAGTTCATGGTGTGAATGCCCACTGGATCAGTAACAGCGTTTTCAAGCCACTCAGAGTGATGGGCGTTGAGGTCTCTGAATACGAATATGTGGGTGATAGGAAATAGCCTTATCTATGTCGTAAGCAATGCTATCTAGTAGTGGGAAAAGTCAGGAGAGGAGGGAGAACGGTAAAGAAAGAATAGGTAACTAACCAAACTGAGGAGAGCCGGGCAGAGACATATGTATTGGTGGTCAGTAGATTCGAGTGAAGTCACCCTAGCTATGGGGAGGCGTTCGCTGACGTAGACACCCAGCCCATGCATGTGGACAGTGGAATCCTTCCTTAAGAGGGGAAGATAACCAGGGATGGAGAGGTCAGAAGAGGGAATAGCTGAGTTGAGGTTAGTTTCGCAGAGCGCAAGGATGTCCAGAGACTTTTCATGCAGGAATGCTTCTACACTAGGAAAGTTAGTACAAATGCCCCGGATATTAGTGAAAGAAAGGTGAATGGGTTTAGGTGGTTTGATTTTAACTGGTTTAGGGTCATTTCTGATTTGTTTCATCATGATTTTGTTTATAGAAAGGGACCTAGAGTAGAGGATACAGGCGGTTATTATCCACGATCTGTGCGGGAGGGAAACTGGCTAGGGCTGCAACAAGGTGTGGCCTCAGGGTTGCCCACCAAAAGCACTTGCAGGGACACCTATCCATGCGCGACATGGCACTACAAGAACCCCGATATTATACAACTGTTGATCAGAGCAGCCGCTCTTGACACTATGCAAGAGTCAGGGCTCCGAACTACCAGTCAGAAGCAGCAACCAGGAAACTGCCAACTCGGTACCCTCACAGTGATGAGCCATTGCCACCAACCAGCCATATCGCAGGAAAATCCCGGAAGCACCAATACCAAGGTCTGAAGAGAGAAGAGAAAGCTGGAAACCACATCCTAAACAGGAAACAAGGGACAAGCCTCTACTCCAGTTCAATAGACATGGGAGGAGTATGGACCGGGCGATAGTATGATCTATCTACTCCTATTTAAAAAAAAAAAAAATTCCACGGGTGGTGAGTTAACTAAGTTTTATCTTAAAGTCCAAATGGAGCATAAACGCCGAAAAAGATTAGTAAAAAATTGTTTTTATAAGTTTTATGCCTATTAATACATTTTTCTTTTTGAGTATCAAGATTCATTAGGATTTGCATTTTTTTAAGGGCAGGGTTCCCAAGTCCTACCCTTGTTATTTAACCCATAACTGGAGGGAAGGAATGGATTAATATCTTTCCCAAGGGCACCAGTGCTTAAGTGAATGTTCACCGATTTCTCTTTCTGAGCTGATATCCACTGCATCACAATGCACATCCGTCACTATACGCTTACAGCACCTGGTATTCCTAAGCAGTCACCTATCTAAGTACTGACCAGGCTCAACGTTGCTTAACTTTGGTGATCAAGCGAGAACCGGTGTATTCAACGTGATATGGCTGTAAGCCCACCTGGAAAGGAATAATGCAAAATAAGAAGAGTTGAAATTAATGCATGCAATATTTTCAGCACACCTTTTTAATGATGGACCACAATTTTCAATTGGATTAATAGCTGGAGAGGTCAGTCACAGACATTCATTTTACATGTTAATTTTTTAATTTATAGCAAACTAGCAGTATAGTCTGGCGTTGCGTAGGTGTAATGAAAGCTTTAAAACTAATCCATGGTCCTGGAGCTCAGACTCTTTGGACATTGGCATGAAAGACTAAAAAGCAATAGTTGTTTCCAGTTAAAGCGAAACCGTAGACTGAAAGAAAAATGAATGGATGTAAGTCAAATTTTCATTTCCTAGTATCGATATCAAATAAGATTTTTTGTCATAAACTGAATTTTGAAGGCTAAATAAGTCCTCTGAGTAAATGGTATCATGGCTGAGACTAAGAACTACAATTATACCTACTTAGAGCCAAACCCGAAGCAAAAACTAAAATAAAAGGGCTGAAAAAATACCCCAAAAAACAGACATACAGGTAGATAAACAGACATACACACAAACATCTTACCTTCTGCACTATTGTAAGAACTGCAACCTTGAAAATTCTGAATATCGTTTCTTATGTCTTTGTCTATGAGTGCATCAAATTTGATTAAAATCAAACCACTCTTTCTATAACCCAATTTTTTTGATTATCAATTTTCGATATTTATCGGTGGTACCTTGACACAAAACCTAGCTAAGAACACTCGCAGACGCTTATAGTACAACTGTGTAAATTTAAGAAATTGGTTCAGCCGTTTTGAAGTCTATAGGACACTGACACACACACAGACAAAGTTCCATTTATAAATAGATTTAGATTACATATAATACTACAGGTTTTGCAAAGTTAAATTTAGACAAAGGAGCTTTCTAGAAGTATTTATTGTTAGAATGTAATGAAAAGCATGTGTGCATATCAATTAACAGTGAACATGAAACTGTCTCATCATTAGATATGTGCACAAAATGTTGATCATGATGAGAAGACAATAGAATAAATGAATGTATCCCTCCCTCATAAGTAACGGTAGTAGTAGTAGTAGAAAGCAGTTCTTCTTGACAGAAAACTCACATTCACATTTGTGTGTGTGCACACACATACACACACGATCACAAACATAGTTGTGTATGTGTGTGTTCGTGTGACTGTGTGTCTGTATGATACATAGATATAACTTATAAATGAATATCAATCTCAAAATTAATGTATTTCTCTGAACTCAGTTATTGAATTGCCAGAATCAATTGTATTTATCTTTCTGGAGTGCTTTCATGCACAGGGAATGTTGGGTAATTGGTTCAATCAAAATGAGTTTTGAAAAGGTTGATGATAAATGGGTTCATTACAGCAAGGTGGGAAGAAAAAATTCATCTCGTTCAAAGTTGTTGGTAAGAGATTAATTCTAGCCTTGTTGGCAACAGGTGAGGAATATCTTTTTAAAGAATTCCATTTGCAGATAAATTCCTATAATTAACGCAATACGTGCACATGCATGCAATTTACATCGAAGTTAATGTCCAATCATTATGGATAACTGCACAGCCACTCACACTTAAAAAAAAAGAAATTCCATGTAAAATTGTTCTGATTTATGCAACCTGATTCTGACTTATCCTTTATGAGGATTGATTGCAAGTTCTTCCTTTTACCTGCAATCGTGATTGTTTTTTCATGAGGGGGGGAGTGTAGCAGAGGTCAACTTACACACGCATAATTCCCTCTTTAGGATTGGTGTCCAAGATGGTCAACATAACTCAAGTTATAGGGTTTCTTTTGTTTCTGTTAAAGTAGCCTTCTCAGATAGGCTGCTTTACAGAGCAGAAGAGCTCCTCATCATGTTATTTCCCCATAGCTGTTGTATTCAAGAAGCAAGACATAATTTATGACCTGATCTATTGCAAGAAAGAAATTCATGCCTTTCTCAAGTGCTTTTACTTGAGAGTAAAACAAAAGTTTACTTAACTAAAATATTAACTCATTTTGATAACTCCATTTTTGGGACTGAAAACCATTACGACCTCATGACCTTCAGGACAATTTAAAGAGCACATGCACAATTAACAAAAATCGTTAGGCATACATACTTTCTGCATCACATTAACTCATTCTAAGAGCTTTTATATTAGAAATACATCATTTTTTCAATGTGCAGTTTCTCTTTAAAATGTTTAGGGATCATAGCTCTCCACAATTTCCTGTCCTTTTTATCACTTAGAAGAGTTCATCTTTTTGCCATCTCTCTAGTTGCTTTTCTGCCATTTACCCAAGCTCATTAGATAAGTTATGCACGGTTTTCCTGTCCCTCTTGCTTTAAATATATCCTGTGAGTGTCTGATTTTCCAAGCCCTCTTTCCTCATTATGTTCCTAAGAAATTTCAATTATCTTTCTCTGATGTTAAATATGATATTTTTGTTTCTATTTTCTCTAAAACTTTGTCATTGCTCACATTTTCAGTTTATGGCATCCTCATCATCCTTCTGTAGAACCACACTTCTGTCACCTGAAGTCTCAATTATGAACTGAACGAATGCTGCTCTGCTACTGTCTCACTTGTTCTCTCTCTACATGAGAGTAACAGGAGGGAAATATATAACATGGAAAAATGCACACATAAAAAGTAATAATCTTAAGATTTTAAACCGGGAAAAGAACAGGACAAGTTATAAAACCTGGAAAAGTAAAAGACAAGTCAAGGAAAAATCAGAAATCTCTTACATAAAATATGACATTAAAATTTCATTTTCTGCTGCAATATTTTAAGTGAGAAATTTGTTTTTGACTTCATTAGAATATGTTGTCCTTTACATTTACACAACAATCAATGACACCAC
>JBBBDQ010001500.1:4767500-4852500 GCA_037127315.1 Ascarosepion bandense
TTTGTATGTTGTGGGAAGACATGTAATTGGTCTGTAGTTTTTCAAGTTGGGTCACTATTCTTGGGTAGAAGAAAGGTAATTCCTTTGGTCATCCATGCAGGAATTTAAGTGGAATCGTTAACCATTTTTTGAAGCTCTTTGGCTAGTTCTTTGTGTGCTGTATTTAAATAATATACCCAAAAGTGAGGACTTTTATCTATTTCTGGAAATTTCCAGTTATGTTCTTTTTTCAGTGCACATGTAACATTCTCTTCTGTAATTCCAGCCCATGTCTGTTCTGGTTTATTTTGCATCCATTCTACCTCTTGCACAATTCAATCTACTTCTTTGTTAAGTTCTTTAGGGTAAGCCCATATTTTTTCCCAGAACTGTATAACCTCTTCTATTTTTTTTGGGGGGGGGGGACTGTCACTTCAATTCTTTGTTTACCTATTTCCTTGGAAAATTTCTTTGTGTCAGTTTGAAAGATCATGTGTTTTTTTGACAGTATTAAATACTGTCAAAAAAAAAACACATTTTTAACT
The DNA here is from genome assembly GCA_037127315.1 of Ascarosepion bandense. Taxonomy (NCBI): domain Eukaryota; kingdom Metazoa; phylum Mollusca; class Cephalopoda; order Sepiida; family Sepiidae; genus Ascarosepion; species Ascarosepion bandense. The sequence goes on from JBBBDQ010001500.1 coordinate 4,768,025, forward strand.
TACAACTTTTTAGTAGCTTTTCCTATACATATTAGGATGTATACATGGATTATCAGTATGCTATATATATATATATATATATATATATATATATATAAATAACATTAAAATGTTGAGTGTAAAACTCAACACATAAACAATTATATATCCAGAATTTATTTTGACAGCTACACACTGCTTAGTCAAACCCAAAACACCAAATTTTACATTTAACTCAGAATATTAAAAAAAGAAGAAAAAAATGCTTTTCACAGAGAGGAAATAAGTTGAGGTGAAAGGTAGAGGTGTATACAGTTAGAGGCAACAATACAGGAAGTATCACAAAATTAAGAACACATACACCAAAACACATATACACTAAAAATATTAAAGGAAAAAATATATACAAACACAAAACATGAAAATAGATATAACTATACACAAAACAAGCAGACACGCACACATATACAATTATAAGAGGCCATATATGCACACAATAACACAAAATTAGAAATAAAAATAACCAAACTAAAAAACAGAAACAAATAAAAATTGCTAAAATAAATAAAGAAAAAAACAACTAAAAATATACTTACAGTCACAAATAATTAATTAGTAATCACAAAAACTTATTAAAAAAATTATTAAATATAGATTATATATAATTACACTTAAATTTAGTGCATTGAGGTGGCAGATAATTTTCTAATCATATACTGTTAAATATAAGAGACAATGAATGTCTATTATGTTTAATCATGAGCCATTCTAAACATCATATTTTGGATTTAATTTCAGATGAAAATAAAGACAAAAATTCACCAACATTTGGATAATTTTTTATTAAGTTGGTTCTAAGCTTTTGACTCACATGAGCCATCTTCAGAGAGGTTACAAGGACATTAACATAAAAACATCCACAATCAAAGACGATTTTTATCTTATGTTGATATAAAATACTTTGCTAAGCAACAATGACAGTTACCAAAGTTTTACACATGCACGCACTCTATTCATTTCCTTATCATTCACACTGTACCCAGTTATCTATCAATCAAGCATAGATATATACATATGCATACTTCTTAGGCATGTTTCCATTTTACTAAATATGCCTTAATATTAATAAAACATTCATGTAAAGTAAAGAAAAAGTAGTTGAAGAATTCCCTTTCATTTCTCTTCATTATTTTTTTTTCTTGTGAACAAATGCAGCTTAAAACTCCCTTTATTCCAAAAACTGGAAATGGAAACAATTTCGCATTCAATATAGAATTGTCAGCCCAATTAGAAATATTTAAAGTTGTAATATTTCTATTCCAATCTGTGTTGTCAATCTGAAATATTCCTCAAATTGGCAAAATCAGGTTTTTTCTCTTTTTGAATAACTTTAATTAAAACATTAACTTCCAAATGCAACATGTATCTTATGGTGATATTTAATAAGGATTAAAATATATTTAAGATACCAGTAAACATATTAAGACAATATCATCAGAATTTGTAGAATTCCTTTCATCCACCTTCTATTTTGAATAATTAGATTATCAAGACTGTATTTTTTTTTATTTTCTTTACTAGAAAGAAGAAAGGTGCTAATTAGACTCAGCTTGTTTCACCCTAGTTAGGAAGAAATTGCAATAACTATTTAGATTACTTCATTATCAAAGAATACTTTGCCATTTTGATAATCTTGCTAACAAAGAAACAATATTCCTACTTTCACTGATTCCCACAAGCAAAGGGTTTGAACCCATTACCTCTCTCTTACTTAACGCACAAAAACAATGCATTTTTACACCTCTTTTCTTCCTACTTTATTCTCTTCATTACTTTAAGAAAATAAGTTAAAATGAAATTTTCCAAAGAGTTTGCCAAGGTTATTTTTGGTTGTGTTTTTCAAATAAGTGAAATGCACAACTTGATCAATTATCAGAGAAAGAACTTAATCAACTGATATGCAGCCAGCATCAAAAGATGTGCATCAAGACTTATACAAAACGAAAGCATTTTTTGTTTTTTATAATCATATCGCCCCAAGCAAGGCATTTTACTACCAGTTTTGCAGGGGGTTACATAGGAGGAAAGTTATGAAAAAGAGTGAGAGGTTAATAGGAGGTGTCTGGAAGTGGGTAAGAGAAGGATGAATGTGGTCATAAAGTGAGGGATCAGTTTATATATTGATTGTAATGTATAATTGATGCCCCAATTTATATCCACATTATAATAGTATAGAATTTTTTTTTTATCATCATATCGCCCAAAGCAAGGCATTTTACTGCCACTGTTTTGCAGGGGGTTACATAAGAGGAAAGTTATGAGAAAGAGTAACAGGTTATTGAGGATGTCAGGAAATGGATAAGAGAAAGATGAGAAAACTGGTGAGAGTGGAGTGGATGGAGAAAAAAACATGAGAGAGAAGAAGCAGGTGAGTGAGATAGGAGATGACTATTGACTTTACATTTAAATTCTTGGAGATTGTAGTTGTCGGGGAAATAAACAAACAGAAGGGAACTCCACAGGCGGGAAGTTCAAGAGAAGCTGCTGGAGTAGAATTTGCATTTACATTTTATTGGTTTCACAGTAAAAGAGTGGGACCTAGTTGCTAATCTTGTTGCTCGATTAAATTCATATATAGGGGGCACCAGTGAGGTAAGTTCATTGAAGCAGAAGCTATGAAAGTATTTGTAGAAGAGACACAGGAAAGCCACATTGCACCAGTGAGAAAGTGACTGTATCTGAGCTGCCAAGTCGGTATTTATCATATTACAGATTCTCTGTTGGATTTTGTCAAGAACCCCTAGGTGGATAGCAGGAGCACCAGATCAGATATGGCAGCAGTATTCAATGCACGGGTGGATGGTAGATTTATATATATGCAGGATTGTTTCAAACTGGAAAAACTTCCTGGCCCTACACAGATAACCGACTTTCTTAGCATCGGATTTAGCTATGGATTCTATATAGTCATTCCACTTGAGGTCTGTTGTGAGAGTTAACCCGAGGGGGTGCAGTGTTTTACTTTCAGGGAGACTAGCCTGATCCATGCTAATTGGGAGTAGGAGCGATTGTCTGTGATGGTTAATAGTTAGCAGCTTCATTTTTGGAAGCATTAAAATTCATGAGCCATTTCTTACCCCATTCCACTATGAATTGGAGGTCTTTTTCAAGCTTGGCAGCAAGGTTTGCTTTGTCAGCCTCAGCAGATGTTTGATCGAGATGAGAGTAAACCGTAGGGTCATCTGCGCATATGCCTACTTGATATTTTATTACATCTGGAAGATCGTTAATGTATATAAGGAAAAGCATAGGACCTAGACTAGAGCCTTGAGAGACATCCGTTCAGGAATGGCTCAAGTAGACCCTTCCTGAACTCCCCCATGAGATACTGCAGTCTATGTAATCATTACTGAATTGATTTCTTCCATCTTAGTTGGAGACATAAAATGAACATGACAGATATGAAATCTTTGTCCACCATTCAGTGTTCAAGAAAATGATTGCCTTCGAAACAGCTAGAATGGGGGGGGGTTTCCTCTGAACTATGTAATATTTTAGAATATGAAGAAAAAAGTAAATGTGTTTCCTAAGAACCCATTGTTTGGGTGACACAAAGAATTAACATAAAAATCCTTCAGTTTAGAAAAGAGAAGGTAAAAATAAAGAGAGAAAGAGAGAGAAGGGACTACTGACATCTAAAGATGAAAGGTCAAATACCTGGACATATTTCCAATGAGGGCTTTCCACAACTAAATTCTTGTAGTAAGCTCACATTGGAAGCATTAGTCACTTGCCTCTTTCCCCTCACAAAAGTTCTACAACTGAAACAAAACAAGATTTAATGTCATTAAATACCTTATGAAATTTACCCATTTCGCCACAATTGTAGAATGAAATATAGAGCCTTTTTAATATCAGGCACCCATACATGCACCAAGAAGAGAAATTGCCCAGAACCCCACTCAACTACTGTCACACTGGCATCAGTATCTGCCAACTCCCCCTTTTTAGTACAATGAGGGAGGTGCTGCTACAGGGTCCAAATTTACAGGACCAAGCTTCTTCATATTTTAAAGAGGAAAACAGATACTACAGTTTGATCCTGAAGGCCAAGAAGTGATGTTATTTAGCTACTTCCCCATGAGAATAAGATGACACAAGTTTGTTTTTAATGCAGGAGATACACATCAGCAAATTCAAAAAGTGCCCAGTCTCCATAACCACTGTCATACCTTTTTTAGTGCCACAAAGAAAGATGCTGGTACAGGGTTAGAATGTCCATGACCAGGTACCTTCTGTATTGATAATGAGAACAGATATTATGCATTGATCATGTATCAAAGAGTAAGGGATTAAAGAGATAAAAATATTTTCAATTTTTTGTTTACTATTGTTCACCCAGTACAAGGCTTAAGTGCCACTCAAGGTAGATGATTACTAAACAAGAATGTTGTAAGGGCATATAGAGGATAGATAACCACTAATCTTTAAGGTAAAGAGATTAAGACTGTAGTGATCAAGGAAGTATCATATTGGCAGTTCATTCCCTAGTTCTGGTGAAGAAGCTGTCTGAGTGGAACATCCTCCTTACCAATGGAATATGAAAAGAATGAGGATGTCAACTGTAAGAGCAATGCTGGGTCCTAGTTGTGAATGTCTGAACTGGTGGAACCAAGGAATGTAGTTCATCTGTTCATCTTTTTTCTTTAATCATTTCATCCCAATTAAGACAATGGGGGGACTGCCACTAGTGTGCAGGGCGTTACAGTCAGAGAAAATACTGGGTACAGAGGGCATTGAAGAAAGGATAAAAGATGGACAGGATTCAAGAAAATAGAAGATTGTTGCTATCAAGGAAGCAAGTAAATGAAAGCAAGTACCACAGGCGGGAAGTGTAAGACAAGAAATTATTTGAGGAGAAGCGGTGGCTACAATAACTATTTCAATTTTGAAAGGGTGGGACCTAGATGCCAATCAAGTAGCATGCTTAAATTCATTTGGTTAGATCACAAGGAAAAAAAATCTCATCAGAGCAGTTGCCATGAAAATATTCATGGAAAAAACAGAGGAAAATTATGCCATGGCAGTAAGAAAGTAACTGAAGTTGAGATGCCAGGTCAGGATTGATTATATTGCAGATCCTTCTTTGGATTTTATCTGCTCTTAAAATAGGGATAGAGAAGCAAGAGGATAGAAATTGTTTATCTATGGGAAAGGGGTTGTAGAGTAGAAAAGAATTCATCACCCACAAGTTTGCGCAAATGCATTTGACCTCTGGTGAGACTGGAAGGTGACATTAAGCAGCCCAGATCAATAATTCATTTTTTTTTTTTTTGTGTTCGTATTTTTTTTTTATCCATGCATGTGACAAGTTGAAATCCTTGGTGGGATCAGTTTATCAGATTGGCCAAGAAGATATTAGAGAGTGTAATTTGAAGCCGGAGGGAGATGGTTAATATTTCTTTGATTTGGCCTTGTGTCTTACTTAACCAAACTCCTTACACCTTACAAGTTTTAGGCAGAGTTATAATCATCAGAAGGTTGGTTGTTGGCAGGTTGGAATATGTGGAATTGTGTGGAATAGAGTAAGAAGAATAAAATATACATTTTGCATTTTAAAATAGAAATTTATGAAAGGGAAAGACTAACATAAGTTGTAGGAGTTAATGCGCAATTAGAAACATTTTTAGAAGGTTAAGCTTAGAGTTTGTAGCAGTAATTGTTGAAAGAGATAAGGAGAAAGAAAAAGGGGGGGTTCACTTGAAGTTACATTTTAGATGTACGTCTCTCTTTGTGATTGCTTGACAGATGTTGATGAAGTTCTTTTATTGTTATCTAGATATTAAACTTATACACAAGTCCTTTTTTGGTCTTGCAAGTCACTCCCATCCTCAAAATCATTTTAACACATACTTGCAAAATCTGGTTTCAAGCACATGGTCAATCCTTTTTCTATTTGGGAAAACCAGGATTTCACAAGTCATTGTGAATTTTTGTAAAAGTGAAGAAGGTTGATTTTAATTCATTTCTTATCCATACAGGTGCTTGTCAAAAGTGTAGGAATATCTTTCCCCTCAGTAACTTACACACACACAATTCTTAACTTTCAATGTCTTCTTTTATGGTAGACAAAAGCTATGTTTATTTGTGCTTTGGATTTGATTTGGTTTGGCCTTGTTTAGTTTAGCTCACCAAAAGAAACAAGAATATGCAATCAAGATGTTTTGTTAAAATACTTTTTTATATAAACATTAAACAATTCTGTATTTTACAAAAGGAGTAATGTTTATATGTCTGGTACAAGATTGATTAGAAAAGTTGAGTAATGTTGTTAGTCTGGCACAAGGTGGGCAAGAAGAGTTCAGTAAGGTGGTTTGACTGGCACAAGGTCGGCAAGAAGAGTTGAGTAAGGTGAATTGTCTGGCACAAGGTGGTCAAGAAGAGTTGAGTAAGGTTGTTTGTCTGGCACAAGGTGGGCAAGAAGAATTGAGTAATGTTTGTCTGGCACAAGGTGGTCAAGAAGAGTTGAGTAAGGTTGTTTGCCTGGCACAAGGTCGGCAAGAAGAGTTGAGTAATGTTGTTTGCCTGGCACAAGGTGGTCAAGAAGAGTTGAGTAATGTTGTTTGTCTGGCACAAGGTGGTCAAGAAGAGTTGAGTAAGGTTGTTTGCCTGGCACAAGGTCGGCAAGAAGAGTTGAGTAATGTTGTTTGTCTGGCACAAGGTGGGTAAGAAAAGTTGAGTAATGTTGTCTGGCACAAGGTGGGTAAGAAGAGATTAGTTTGTTGAATGTGTGAAAGCAGTAATAGATTGAAATTTTGACAAGATAACTATATATTGAGCAGGAGAGGGGTTGTAGGTGTCGTCATTGATATCTTTGGTGTAACCATTCATTTCTATTGTTCATTTTCTGTGTCTTCTTTGGGTCTGGTTTATGAAATGTTCTTAATGAAGAAGAAGGAGAGAAAAAACCACAGAGAAAGAGGATAAGATTGAAAACCAATAGTGTCTGCCTGACATGAACTTGGGATGCATGAAAATTGGGTCCTCTGTCTAGACACTCAAAACCGGTTGCATTTGTACTTCTTATAGAAGTCAAATGAGAATCAGTTTACAAATACACATTTTCTTGTTCTCCGATTGGTCAATATATATATTTTTTTAATTGCTTTGTTAACCGGAAGATCTGCATTGATCCTCATGTGCGGAACCATACTTATGTCACTCTGCTTTAAATTGCCGAGTTGATAACTTCCAGTTCACCACATTTTCTTTTGCATGCATACTCGTGTATTCTCTCTTTTTATTTGGTTATATAAAAACAAAACTATAAAATATCACTTGCTTGAAATTCATCCTTTCCCTTACATTTGTCATTTACATATGTGATTTATTGCTGCTGCTGCTGCTTTTAGTCTGCATTGCAAAATCTCAAGAACAAACAAAATGGACAAAACCATCAGGTGATTGTCAAGAATGATCAAGTACTGTGGCAACAATCAAGAAACATTTGTCTATACTTCTGAGATGAGGTAGTATTTACATAATTTACACTGTTTGGACTGTTGTCCTCATTTTTTTTGCTATGTTTCTTAGCACCTGAAGAAGGCTGGAGCATATAACGGCTGAAATGTCCTAAACAAGACAATAAAGATGAGGACAACAGTCCAAACAGTGTAAATAATCAAGAAACAATCTTACAATTCATTGTCAACTGAGGAAGGGAATAATTAATAATAAAAGAATTAATAAATATAGTACATAGCCAGTGACATACCTGGAGAGGATGGTCTGCATTAGATGGAACTTTTATTTGGGTGGAGGGCAATGCTTTTGTGATTGCTGTTGAAATATTAGCCTGTATAAGCTGTATTGAAATAAATGTGATTTTAATGTCACGACTCAAAGCTGAATGATCTTTTCAATTACAAGTAACTATAAACTATGGCATATATATTGGCCTATATGCTGTCTATAAAGCAACAATTAACAGATGGAATAGTTTTAGATGATGTCAGTGAGGAATTTGCCAACAAAAAAGCAAGAAAAGTTACTTTCTAGAAAGTTAAAATTTTCATTTCAGAAATAAAGATGGTTCAAGTTTTTTCACACTTTTTTCTTACTAGCAGTATAGTCCGGCGTTGCTCAGGTGTAATGAAAGCTTTAAAAATAATCCATGGTCCTGGAGCTCAGACTCTTTGGACGTTGGCACAAAAGACTAAAAAGCAATAGTTATTTCCAGTTAAAGCAAAACCGTAGACTGAAAGAAAAATGAATAGATGTAAGTCAAATTTTGATTTCCTTGTATCAATATCAAATAAGTTTTTCATCATAAACTGAATTTTGAAGGCTAAATAAGTCCTCTGAGTAAATAGTATCATGGTTGAGGCTAAGAACTACAATTATACCTACTTAGAGCCAAACCCAAAGCAAAAACTAAAATGAAAGGGCTGAAAAAATACAAACATACAGGCAGATAAACAAACAGACACAAACATCTTGCCTTTTATACATATATATATATATATATTATCATCGATTTTCTGCACTATTGTAAGAACTGCAACCTTGAAACTTCTGAATATCGTTTCTTATGTCTTTGTCTATGAGTGTATCAAATTTGATTAAAATCAGACCACTCCTTCTATAATCCAATATTATCGAATTTCGATATTTATCTGGGGTACCTCAACACAAAACCTAGCTAAGAACACTTGCAGACGCTTATAGTACAACTGTGTAAATTTTCAAGAAAATCGGTTCAGCTGTTTTGGAGTCTATAGGTAATGGACACACACAGACACACAAAGTTCCATTTATAAATAAGTTTAGATTAGATATGCTATTCTTACTTTTTCATTGTTGCTGATGAAGTTTATTTTTGGTGTGTATTTAAAGCATACACTATTTAAGTATACAAAAGTAATATAATGTTGCACAAACTAGTTTCATAACTTTAAGCATGAGCCACTGTGCAATATGCGTTATTTGTTGGAGCCAAGGGTGGCATACATGATAACTATGGCCCTAGCAACACTTTCAATGGTGACATTTATTATATAAAGTTTTCACACATAAACCAAATGTCATTTTGGTTTTATCAGAAGCTGCTAACAAATCATTAATTTATTTCACCAAAAACAAAGAGTAAATGTAAATATTTTCTTTTCCAATGTTTTCTGCTGATATTTTTATAAAAAAAAGTATTTTCTTAAAGATTTAAGAGTTGATTAAAAAGATTTTGCTGAAATAAAAAGATTACTGGAAAGCCATAGGCAAGCAAAAGTATATGAAAATGCTATTGGTTTTGTGTGTGTCTGGAGAAAATTAAACACAGTCTGATAGCTAAAAGACAGACAGTTTTTAATGGGCAAATATCTATATATTAAGTTTTTTTTTTTAGGTGGTTTACTTTACGTCTTTCCTTGAGGCAGAGAGACAATCAGATTTAAACTTTTTCTTTATTAATTGTGAATCCAGAATTGCTCAACGTGACTTTCAATGAAATTCAAAAAGATTCCATTCCTTGCAGTACAGATTTACTTTACAATTAAATGAAACAAAACTCACTTGAAATTCTTTTAAAAAATGGAAATAGTTATCAAAATTATTTTTTGATATTTTATTCTTATTCCAAATCTTATTTAGTTTTTATTTTGTTGTTATTTGGACGGAAATGTTTTGTGCATCTGGTCTTTAAAATTTGATTAGTATACACATATAAAAATGTCATCTAGTAAAACATAGCAATTGAACAAAAGTAGAAAGATTTAGTGCTAACAATAAATATTAGTCAACTGACATTTGTGCAGCAACGGATGATGAAGTCACAAGGCTAAATCTAAGAAATCTAAACTTATTTATAAATGGAACTTTGGGAGTGTGTATGTATGTGAAAGTGTGTATGTATGTGTGAGTGTGTATGTATGTGTGAGTGTGTATGTATGTGTGAGTGTGTATGTATGTGTGTGTGTGTGTGTTCATTACCTATAGACTCTGAAACGGCTGAATCAATTTTCTTGAAAATTTACACAGTTGTACTATAAGCGTCTGCAAGTGTTCTTAGCTAGGTTTTGTGTCAAGGTACCCTTGATAAAAATCGATAATCCAAAAAATCGGATTATAGAAGAAGTGGTTCAATTTTAATCAAATTTCATACACTCATAGACAAAGACATAAGAAATGATATTCAGAAGTTTCAAGGTTGCAGTTCTTACAGTAGTGCAGAAAATCAATAATATATATATATATATATATATATATATATATATATATAAAAGGCAAAATGTGTGTGTGTGTGTGTTTATCTGCCTGTATGTCTGTATTTTTTCAGCCCTTTTATTTCAGTTTTTGCTTCGGTTTGGCTCTAAGTAGATATAATTGTAGTTTTTTGTCTCAACCATGATACTATTTACTCTGAGGACTTATTTAGCCTTCAAAATTCAGTTTACGATGAAAAAAACTTATTTGATATCAATACCATGAAATCAAAATTTGACTTACATCCATTCATTTTTCTTTCAGTCTACGGTTTCACTTTAACTGGAAATAACTATTGCTTTTTAGTCTTTCGTGCCAACGTCCAAAGAGTCTGAGCTCCAGGAACATGGATTAGTTTTAAAGCTTTCATTACACCCGAACAATGTCGGGCTATACTGCTAGTTTTAAATAAACTTGGTTTGACTTCTGGTATAAGAGGTTTTAAATGCTAAAATTACCTTTTCTGAATACAGGTTTCCATGTATTAAAATATAGGCATTCCTTATCCAGTCATTTTGTCAACACAAAAAGTAGCCATATTTATTTGTGGATTTTCTTGCAAAGTTTTACCGTTGACATTTCCTGACTCATTAAAATAAATGAAACCTCAACCAGTTTGTCTTTATCAACAAAGGATTAATAAAAATGCATAAATATTTTATCACATTAATCAGTAATGATTAATTTCCTGTAAGCTTTTCTTTTAAATGGAATTTTTAATGAGTTTTATGCATTTTATTTTGTTTAATTTTATTGCAATGCTCGGGTTGTTTGTTTTCATTGTATAAGCGTTAATCAAGCAAAATGGATGGCAAATGAAAGGATGTATCAGAAATGATGCGTTTCTGCTCCCTGCTGTTTGCTTAATTGCATGTTGCAATAAAACACAACCAAAAGAAAATTTAAAAAAATAATAATAATAACCAAGTATAAATGAAGACAATGCTTCGTGTAAGATAGACAATTTCAACTGGTTTTTATTTTAGCATATCTTGTTTTGTTTTTTAATGCCAAGTCTCTTCAGGATGTAGGAAATTGTAGTTCTCCACATTCTTTTCTTTTATATCTGCAAACTGTCATGTCTTCATGGGAAAAATAGTGGAGTAGTTTCCCATTACCTTCTTTACATGTTCCTTTTCTTTCGTATCTGTGAATAGTTAAAACTTCTTGAGAAAGATTGTGGAGTGGTTTCCTGTTGTCTTTTTTTTTTTCAGATTCCTTTTCATTCCTATCTATGAATAGCCATGATGCCTTCAGAAAGTTAGTGGAGTGATTTCTCAGAGCCTCCTTCACAGATTTCTTTTCTTTCTTATCTGTAAATTAATATAAATTCTTGGGAAATAGAGTGGAATGGTTTTCCACTGCCTTCTCCACAGATATTTTACCCATAGGTGGAGAAGTCAGTTGGTTAAGTGCCATACCTTATACACACTTTGGGTGATCATGTCTTGAAAGAGACATGACTGACTGGGCAGAAGATTATCCCGCACTAGGTTGCTATTGCTTTCTGCAGTAGACTGGTTGCCAGCCAAGGTTTTAGAACCCAATATGTCTTATTATTTAACTCATAGCTAGAGAGGGAAGAGATGTATTATATTTTTATTTTTTAGTGGGGGATCAGTTTATTACTTTATAACAATATAAACTGATCCCCCATTTTATGTCTAGTAGAAGCCTTAATCATATTTTTAATTATATTCAGTCAGTCAGTTAAGTGCCACATATGATACACACTTAGGCGATCATGTCTCGAAAGAGACATGACTGACAGGGCAGAAGATTATCCTGCAGTAGGTTGCCATTGCATTCTGTGGTAGACTGGTTGCCAGCCAAGACTATAGAAACCAATCTGTCCTGTTATTTAACCCATAACTGAAGGCAAGAGATGAATTAATACCTTTCATAAGGGTATTTGTGCATAAAATTTGCAAGGAATTCAACCGGAATTCAAATTTGGCTCCCCGATTTGTTGTTCCGAGATGATATCCATTGCACCACAATCCATATCTGGGTGGAGAAGAAGAGATATATTAGTACCTTTTCCAAGTGCATTTTTCTCCCATGCTTAATAAGCTGGGTGTAGATGGGGTCAACTTCAACTCGTGTGATTTTTCTTATATATACAATATATAACCAGTTATTATAACCCAACTGAAAATTTATTTTCACTCAATTTATTTTATTTGGATTTATGCAATTTTCATACCGTAATAAATTATTTGTATATGCGTGTCTTTGAATATGAGGATTATTCAAAGCTTTGCAAAAAATTAGAGGTTTCCCTTGCAATAATGGCTTAAAACAGGTGCTAATGATATATATATTTTGACCACCACCTAAACTAAAAATTAGCTAGAATTTCTACCCTCCTCTCAGTTATTAAACTCTCCTCCATTACTGTCTATTCAATTATTAGAAACAGGATAGGGCAAAGTGTATGGAACAAACCATGTTATGGTGATATCAATGTAGGGGTTTCCCCAAAATCCTTGACTTAGTTCTAGTTAGAAAAAGTTCGGCTTTTTATTAACAATTTACCTCAGAACATTCTCAGATTGTTCATAATGGAACATGGGAGTTTTTCTGTGGAACAAACTCCCATGTTGCTATTTCTCTGAACACTCCATTTTTAACCTCTTAAAGTCTAGGGTCAATCACTATCTATCCTTCTTATCCTCATAATCTTCACTTCTTTTTACATTCTTTTTATGTTCATATCACCTTATTCAGCAAACCTCTACCTTGAATGGTTCTCATACCTTTTATTTGGTGAACATCAGTAATAAAAAAATCTAGGATTTGAACTTGGCTTGCTAGTTCCATTTTGTATCCTGATAGCTGTTACACTACCAACACATGCTAATATTATGTGGGAAATATTATAAAACAATTTGAAATGAATCAAGTCTCACCAATTCAACATTCTTCCTGTTCAAATATAAATGATAGAGCAGCCATACAGCTTTGTTAGATTTATTTTATGAACACTGGCATTACCCAGATTTATTTTATGAACACTGGCATTACCCAGATTCAAAAACAAAATCCCTTCACCCATTTTTAAAAAATTTGACCCCACATTTTAAACAGCTGAAAATTAACATTTGTCACATTTCAAATAATGGTTTTTTAATAAGAATTTTCAGAATTTCTCTAGATTAAGAAAAAAAGTAAGTGTTTGTAAAAATGAAAGTAATCAACTGGATGTTAGAAATGCTATGACTTTTTTACCTTTTTGGTTTTTTAATAAGATAAATCCAATTAAAACTATAGTGAATATCTAAGGCTTGAATGTGTTGATATGTGTTGATTCAAATAAAATTTAGAATGACAATACAATAAAAGTTTAAGTAAATAAAATCATTTAAAGTAATTATCTCATCCGATTAAGAGACTCGTCCAAAATATACCAGATAATAAAAGTTTTCTTTAATAATTCTTCATTTACTCTTTCCATTTTTTACATTACATTCTTAAATAAAAATAGCAGTCATCAAATTGCAGTTGAACTTCTGTTGAATAGTATTGTATGTTGAATCAACCTTTGCTGCCATTGAAATCCTAACAAAAAGGCCAAAGAAAAAGCCAAAGAGAAGAAAGGGTGTTTCTTTTCGGTTTAATGCAGAATTTTTCTAAAAAGGGAAATTCTAGTCTAGTAAAAAAATTTGTTGTATGACTGTAATCACTGTTGATTATATATTGACCTTTCATCTGAGTCTGTTTTCAAAACCCTACAATTCCAGTTGTAAGGTCAATGCTTTTTGAACAAGTAGATGTCAGTAAATTCCATCAAAATTTGAGGAATTGTATAACTTTAAAGATTTAAATTATTGAAAATATCAGTTGACATTTGTTGAAGTCAGTTATGTATTTCCAAATTGAAATTACATATTTATAGCATGAAATTTAGAATAAAACTATTTCTTAAACACAGAGTTCAGTTTTCTGACATTTCCACCATATGTGTTGACAGATGTGAAATAAGTGAATGGCGATCACAAGTGACATAATTGTACAAATTTTTTTCCTGTAAGGGGAAGAAACCCTGAAACACTCGATCTTTTAATTTACATAGAAATTACCATACAAAAAAAAACTTCAAATACACGAAAAAATAAAAACAATTCCTTTAAAATGTCATTATTAATTGAAAGTTTTTTTTCTTCAGACCGATGTCCTTAATTTATATTATATATTCAAGCAATGAAAAGCTTATCAAAATAAATAATGTCATAGTTATATTGCATTTTGTATTTTTATTATTAGGAGCAGATTTTCGGAAATAAAGGCAAATTTTAAAAAAGAATAATAGTTGATTTACATTCCCCAATGAGTTCTGCGTTTAATTAATAAAATCAATTTTCGCAACAAAATTTAATTACTTAAAATTTCATGAATTTATGTGGAAGGGGCGGGGCGTAACAGAGGCAAAAAAAATATCTTTACCAAAATGTTTTAAAAATAATTTCATTCATTTGTGAATAAATCCCGAAAGTTTTATTAAAATCCGACAATTATTTGATTTTTGCAAAAATTTCCAAATTAATGTGTTTGTCACCGGGGAAAAAACTCCGTTATTTGATATTACTTTTTCCATTGTAAAATCTCGAAACGATTTAGTTACCCGGTAACTAAAATGAAAAAAAAATTTTACCAAAATTTCAAACGTATTAGAAGGGATTACAATTTTTTTTTTAAATAATTAAGAAAATACTTTGATCTTTCCTTTTTATGATAATATGAACATTTTAATTTTAAAAAAAAAAAGTTCGTTTTTATTAAGTTTGGGGCATTTTTTTAACCATACTGTGCTGTTTTTTAGTGGAGGTACCTAAAAGGCAGAAAAATGGTAAGATTCAAAATAAGTTGGGATGTATGCCATTTCGTAGATATGACTGTGAATTTGGTCAGATTTTAGACATTCTTTTTATTTTTCTTCATGTTATGGTCTTTCCAGAGGTGTAGCTGAACAGGGCTCTCCATGGCATTCTTTTTTTAATTATTATAAGAGAATTGACATGCATTCTTATGGAGAGTGTGTAATGATGCCTTTCCCAAATTCAAAATTCAGGCTTCTTTTTCTCTTTGATTAACAATGCTAGAAAGTTGAATCTATCCTACTAGTTATAGCTAGCGGTAGAAGGAAAGAATTCCTATAATTTCCAATGACAATTGGACTGTAATTTGAATCCGGGTTGTAAATTCCACTCTCTATTGTAATAAGTTTTGCTACTTGCCCATCTATCAAAATGAATAAATTAAAAAAAGAAATGTATTTTTTGGTTGAATAGTTTAAAAAATGAAGCAGATGTATGGAAAAGAAAATATTTTAAAGATGTCAATGGTGAGGAAGAGTTCAATCAAATTTTTATTGAAATGCGTAAACGTATATGCTAATTAAAAAAATCATCAAACATTTTAAAAAATGATGTACTTCATTGTGGATGTATTAATGAGCCAATGTAGCAGACGACTATTACTATATAGTTATTGTTGTCTCCACTGAGCACTCTGTACTCGTGGCCTCATATCAGAATAAAATAAACTTGGAAAATAATCAAAGTTAAGGAGAATTACAGCAAAAGTATCACTTTCAGGGAGTGTCACGAATTTTTCTAAAACGTCTGCAGGTATTTCATTTCTTTTTTTATATAATTGATTGAAGTATTATTTCTGCGGTAGAATAGGACCAAGGAATTCTAACTTACCCGTGGGTAAAATGCTCTGGATGCCTCGCCTTTCTGGCCCGAGCCGCCATTTGCAATTTAGGTAAAGCGCATGCGTGGCTGTAGTTCTTTTAAAGCTATCGCTAATTTGCATGTGTGGTAAAAAAAAACTTGAATTAAAATTGTTTTAAAGAATGACATACTTTCGGTCAGATCTTCTTGAAAGCCACAACCTGCTCATTTTTCGTATCCAAAACGAAATAATTTTTCCGGGATCAATGGATTTTTATCCAACATTATTTCATTGAACGCCATAGTTGTTCAAAAATCAATTCCGGTAAAAAATACATTATTTATTTCGGGTAAAAAAATACATGAACTGTGGCACAAGGCCTAAAAAGGGGATGGGTAGAGGTTGGTACTCATTTACTATCCTATACCTAGCTAAACACTTTCACGACCCAATCATTCTTAACAGTTTCTTCATTTACCACAAGAACTCATCCATCATCTAACAATCCTACAAACACCATAATAGCACAAATTCTCAGGGAGCCTAAAAAGGGAGTAATATCCATGAGATAAAAATTTATTTACAAATAATAATTTTATATTATATATAATGATACGAAAATTTGAGTGGGAGGGGATGCAATACTCAAAAGAAACTAAAAACAAAATATTCAAACTAAAATAAATAAATGTTAGTTAGACCCGTCCACCCTAAAAATCAGAGTGGCTGCTGTATTCTACCAAATGGCGAATTCAAGTAGCACACTCACTAAGGGAGTGGGAGAGGATACAAATAAATGATGGAACAGGAAAATCAAATACTGACCCAGTCAAGATGAAAAATGGGACCAAAACAAACTGGGGAGATTGGGAATCTTAACTTGGATCATAACTAATGAGAAAGCCAGGAACAAGCTAGGAGCACATTCATTCACATTACCTAGGTACACAAAAGAAATCTAACTTAACTAGGGAGCAGTTCACAGGAAGCTGCCCCGTTGTACTTGAAGAAACTTAAAAAAGAAAATCAAGACTGGCCCCATTCACGCGAACCAGACTTGCTACTTTTACCCACCTTCCACTGATATCTGTCGAAATTAAACACTTTCAGTCAGATCTGATCTTCATCTTAAACTGATGCTTAAAGAATCCAATCAGATGCTGATAAGAATAACGCTCATATCGCAAGAGTCTTTCCTTTCACGACGTCAAAATCACCATTCGATCTACGGCCAGCAACGTGAGAAACACCATCCGTTTCACCCCAGTAACCGGGGGCGGCGCATTATCACACGCGTAAGATTGGCGCGATACGAGTCGTCAACTCGCCGACATAGTCCCAAAAGGGTCCCTGTCATTGAGAGATTGCAAGTTCCGAATCAATTGCCAGCTAAGCGAAGACTCAGAGTTGATGGCGCCCAAGAACAAAGCCGATCCGATCACGTAGAGGGTCCTTCGTCGCCACCCCCTCCACTAATACACGATACAAATGCCTCCGAGGCCGAGAAAGGTCAATGGACCGAGGAATGGCCCGCAATGCCCTTCGACACTCGAGCAAGAATTCCGATTGATTTCGGGGCCCTACAACGGCACTCAGCCCGCGAAACGGGAAGAGTAATAGTAAGGCAAAGGAAAGCTTCGCTGACACTCCTCACCAAAATCGAAACCTCTGTCAAGATGGGGCATAGGAAAGCCAACCTCGAGGCGTGTCGGTGACACTCCACGTGTGGCATTCCCAACTGCTTGAGACGGACGTTTAACGCAGACTTCTTTGTTGAGCAGACGCTTGCGTCCTCCCCACAAGAAGTCTAACAACAAGGTCTCGATCCCCTCCTTCCGGTCCTTACAAAGAGGGAGTACCGACAACCGGTAAAAGATGAGAGAAAAGATGTATGTAACACACACCTCAGCTCTGCCCTTCACAGACAACCGCCGCCGAAGCCAAGTCGCGACCGACGCTTAGACCTTTGCCAGTACATCCAATTGTTCTCCAGCTGGAGATCCGGCCCGAACCACACTCCAAGAATGCAGACGGGACTGTCAGTCCAACTGAAGGGCCCCGGGAGAGCAACGCCCTTCCAGGCACCTAACCGAAAACCGGAAGACATATTGCGGTTAATTTTGCCCACTGTCACCTTTTCGTACCGCTCAAGCGCCTTCTGTACCACTTCAATGTCGTCTCGGGACGACACACGAAAATGGATAAATCATCGGCGTACGCAGAAACCCTGGCTCGAGCCCCACCAGGAACGGCGATTCTGCGAAGGGCCGGACTGCACGCCCTGTCCTTTAGCTGCCGAAAGAGAGGCTTCTACGCCAAAGCGTAAAGTAAGGGAGACAGCGAGCAACCCTGACGAACCGACCGAAACAGCGCAAAAGCGCCCAACCGCTTTCCCTTCACCTGTACCACAGCACCGGGGAAGCGATACAGTAGGCTGATTCACTTACAGAAGTCGACTTTGAATCCGGCGGCCTGCAGGACAGCTGCTAGATAACTATGGTCAGCACTATCAAATACCTTGGACTGATCCAAATTGATCAGCGCGGTTTGCTCGTCGTCTTATACACCCTCTAGGATCGTGCGGATCAAGTGCAGGTTGCTCTGCATTATTCTTCTCTTCACAGCACGAGTCTGTTCAGGTTCCAACAGAATATCGGCAACTGTCTGCAAACGCTCCTTCAGGATCTTGGCCAAAATCTTTAACTCTGTGTTTAGCAGAGTTATGGGCCTGTAATAACCTAAACCCCCAACACCCTTGATCTTCTTCATCAGTGTGATTACACCCCTGGAAATCCGGTCGGGCATGGAACCCTGGGGGAAACAGTTGTTGAATACCACCATCAAAATCGGTACAAAGATGTGCGACAGCTTCAAGTACAATTCATAAGGTAAACCATCAATTCCCGGAGACTTACCCATGCCGACCCTCTTCAATGCCAATTTTTGTTTAACCTATATCTAATTACCTGACCCTGGTACCGCTTGCTAGACAAGCGGTCCAAGGCCTGCCTAGCTAACGCTATTTCTAGGGGATTCCCCTCGGCCTAGTTATTCAAAAAGATTCTATTCCAATTATGATTCCCTTTATATATATATATATTTTTTTTTTGACAGCAATTCTCTAAATGATTGCTATATTTTATTGCCCTATGTAATAGGTACATCCACTCGTTTTTATAGGATACAAATCTTATATCATTCAACAGTTAACTAAAACACACAAAGTAAAATTGCACACCGCAAAAGTGGATCAAAACGACTAAAAACATTTTTTGGGAAAAATACCAAGGCAAATTTCACAAGTCAGTGCGAAAAGCAAAATTCTGGATCCTAATTTGATAGGAAATTGAAAATTGGTATATGACGCCAGTCAAACATTTTTTCACACCTAAAGAAGAAAATGCCATTTGGATCCAGTCACATGACGAGATTCACTACTTGAAGACATTCCGTGGCCGGTCAAAATTAGTTCAGCATGGAAGCGGTTAGCAGACCGATCTTGTGGCAATGCAACAAAATAAATTTCAAGAAGACGACCCGGACGTAAGGGCGCGTTACAGATTCATTCGACCTTTAATTTTAATTTCCTCTTCTTCCTTTTTACTCCACGCCGCCAAAGAAAACAACAACAACAACAACAACAGGACACTCTAAGTACAATTTCCTTATTTGTTTTACCTTCTTTCTTACCCTGTCGCCAACCTACCAAAAGGGGAAGGAACATAAGACTTTACATTCTACTACTTAGCTACTTGCTACTATCAAACCATGAAGTCTAAACTTCTGTGGGACATTTAAATACTTACATTTCTCTTTGAACAATTTTAACTACAAAGCTGCATGAATTTTCTCAATGAACATTTTTTTCTCACGAATATGTTATAGTGTCTAGTTAAAGAAATTTCACTTATATTAGATTCTGTTAATAAATCTTTACTTTAATGTAGAAACGATATATTTTATCCTTCCATATTGCAACATCCAACCTTCTGATACTTAAATTGTCGGTACTTCGGACGTGTTTGGCACCAGGCCAATTTACCAAGCATCATCACCAAGGCCCCTACATTTTCGATACCTAAATTTAAAATTGAATTTTTCAAAATAAAAAAGCGTTTACTTGAAACTTTATATATATATATATATATATATATATTGATTTTTTGGAATTTTCAATTTTCTGGCCATTTATTGAGCGATCGACACATTTGTAAAAAAAAGTTAATTCTCGGTTTTAAAAATCATGCAAAAATAAAATATACATCCCTCACATCTTATTTTTTTTAATTATCAATTTTAAAGTCAAATTAAATCTGATTTGAAACAAATATTGCTTGTTTATGGCATGAAATTTAAAATAAATGTATTTCTTAATCAGAAAGGTTTGACCCGTTGACCTTTCAAGCAGGCGATGATAACTAATGTCGTAAATTCATCTAGAAGTACGGTGACAAAAAATGACATAACCCACTTTAACATTTCGTAAGAATAGCAACCCTTGAAACGTGACGTTTTAATAAGTCTCTTATGAGTTTCCATGATAAAATAATATATGCAGTTTAATTCTAAATGATTTGTATTAAACTTTTCAATTTGTAAATAAAGTCTTTAGTTAATAAATTAATAACCGAAAACACTGTCAGTCTGGAAGAAATTTAAAAGATGTTTGAAATTTTATAAATCATCATAATTAGCAAAGAAAAAACAAAAACAATTCTTATTGAAATTCGTTATTCATCGATTTTTTCTTCGGAATGATATCCTTAAATTATATAATTTATAAAATCAATTAAAAGTTTATCTAAATTAAAAATGGCGTAGATATAATGCATTTTTATTTTACTATTCGGAGCAGATTTTCTGAAAATGATCTAGTAAATAAAAAAATTATATGATTTACATTCCCCAATGAGTCCTGCATTTAACTAATAAAAATTGGTATAGATAATGAATTTCTAGAAGTTTCATGCAATTAATTGAAGTCTGTGTGTTTGTGTGTGGGTGGGTGGGGGTAACATATGTAAAAAATATTTTACCAAGATTTTCTAAAAATAAGAATTGCATAAATGACTTAATTCATTTTTTAATAGGTCCTGAAAGTTTAATTAAAATCAGAGAATTGAGTTTTGCAAGAATTTCCAAATTAATGTTTTTCAACGCCAAAAAAACGACTTGCGTAATATTACTTCTCTCATAGTAACATTACGTAAAACTCGAGTGAGTCGCTGACAAAATAACAAAAAAAAAAAGAAAAAGAAAAAACTTAACTGAAATTTCGAACGTATTCTTCTTCTTCTATGTGCCCTGACCCTTCAGGACATAGGCGATCATGGCTTTCCACGTTTCCCTATCCCTGGTGGCTCTGAGCACGCCTTCTTCTGTTACACCGTCCAGTCCTCGTTCCATCATCCACCTGATTAGGTCGTTCAAATATGTTATCCGTTGCTTTCCCATGTCTCTTTTTCCCTCTATCTGGCCTGTTAGTATCAGATTCTCCAGGCCCTCCTTCCTCATTGCGTGTCCCAGGAACTTCAGCTGTCTCTTCCTGATGCTCAGTATTAATTTCCTTTTTGTTTCCTTTATTTCCAAGACCTCATC
Organism: Ascarosepion bandense; assembly: GCA_037127315.1. Classification (NCBI taxonomy): domain Eukaryota; kingdom Metazoa; phylum Mollusca; class Cephalopoda; order Sepiida; family Sepiidae; genus Ascarosepion; species Ascarosepion bandense. The sequence continues at coordinate 4,789,538 of JBBBDQ010001500.1, forward strand.
ATTACTCACATGCTCGATCCAAGATATTCGCAGCATCCTTCTGTAGAACCACATTTCAGTTGCTTCAAGTTTTTCCTTCATCATTGATGGTATTGTCCAGCATTCACTGCCATATTGAAGGACGGACAGCATGTAGCAATCCAATACTCTCTTCCTAGTTTCTAGCGAAATTGTCCTGTTTCTTAATACCTTACTCAACTTCGAAAGGATTAATCTTTTTTTTAAAACAATGACAAGAAAATTTGATCTTTCTTCTTAATAACAAACACGTTAAAACTATATTTTTAAAAAAGTTTTAGCCCTTTTAAAATCGCGCTATGCTGTTTTTTCGGCAATTGCGTGAAGGTATCTTATAAAATGTTTATTTATACGGCGTTTTACAAGATTTGAGCATCTTTTTACTTTTCAGTGATCAATATTTTCTTGTGATTCATATTTAATTAATGAGCAATTAAAAGAAGTTGAAGCAATTGACAATGACAATCAAAATGAGAAATCAAAGAATTTCGATTGCTATCATTTTGTTTTATTTGCGAGCAGATTGGTTTAAAATTTATGATCGCATTGCAAAACGTCCAACATGAAGAGTTCCCTTTGTATGTAAACGTCAGACATTGTGCTCCTTAAGGTTGTCTAGAATGGAGATCCCTTCAAGTTGAACTATGATCAAGTCTACCTGTGGAATGAATCTTTATTTGCAACAGTCATTTCGTTTTCTGCTGCGATGTCATTAAATCTTTTGGAATCACTTTTTTCATTCTGGTAGACGATAGATTCAAATGATTGAAAAGTTGTCGTGAAATTATTACAGTGAAAAATCTGTTTCTAGTGTAAATAAATTGTGACGATAAACATTCACACTTACCAGAGCCAAAGCGTCCAAAGGTGTTTTGCTTGTCGGGCTGCTGTGTTGTGATGAATGCGTGCGTAAACCCACGCTAGACAGTTCGTCGTCTCGTCAGCTGCTTCCTCGCAAGGTTGGTCAAAGAAAGGAATATTCTTCGACCTGCCCTTTTATGTTGAGTGAGAATGAGATCGACGGTGATGATTGGTGCATCGGCAATGTTTTTTTTTCTCCATAAAACGGGTCTGAGACAATGGCTGCCAACGTCTTTGGGACAGTGGTGACGTGCGCTGATAGAGATATCAGTATTGAGTTTAGACTCTGTTTATTTTCGTCTGGACGCTTCAAACCCATCTGTGGAGCGAGCGGTGTACCCGAAACCAAACACAAACCTACTGTTTAGCAACATAAATAAGGGTGCCGGTATAGTATAGGTACATCCACTCATTTTCGATAACTAACTTTTAAATTGAACTTTTAAAAATAAAGAAGTTTTCTTGAAATTTTTATTTTTGTTTTAATTGAAAGCTAAATGATTAAATTTTAGTATTTCCAGTCAGCAAAATTATGTGCTGTATTTCAAACAGAAATTATATTTATTGGAATAAACATGTGGGTCTCATACATTGACACCCACACACACACATACATACGCATGGTCACGCGGCGTCTACGTGACAGTCGTAGTTCCCTCCAAAAACGAAGCCTTTAAAAACCGGAAACAGCACGTGATACAGCAGTTAGGATTTCGTCCCGGGGCGAGGGCAGACAAGAACAGACATGCCTCCCTAACTCATACAAACACACGCGCACTAATTGCGGGTAGCAGTTAGTGGCGCATATATTTTTTATTCTCTTAATTTTCTTCTCTGACATTAACTTTCATTGAAACCGGACTCTACAACTTCTTATGCATGCTTTCTCAACCCTATGTAACCTTTTTCAATATATTGTTTTTCCGTTTACTTTCGCCTTCTTGTTCATTCATAAAACCTTGACTAAGGTTGCGCCGAGTCAACGCGTTAAATCTAAATTAGTAAGAGGACGCTTCGTCCACTACAATGGTGACCCCCGACGTGATTTCGATTCGGCGTAACTCAGTCCAGCATCGTTGGAAATGGAACTCAGCATTCTTCTGTGTCTATCAGCAAGAACTACTATTCAACGTCGTTATCTCCCAACTCTTTCTACAGGACTCCAAGATGACGACCCCACACAGAATTTTTACAATCGCACACTAGACAGCACAACTGTCATCTCTCTCTCCCAGGTTTTCCAGAAAAAGAGTAACACAACGTCGACTTAAAGACGTTTCTTTCAGCATTCAACGCAATGTCACTCAACCAAACACAACGTCGACTTAAAGACGCCTTTTTTTCTCAACCAGAACACTGAGGAAATCGACAAGCCGAATTATTAATACTGGAGAATTGAGACCTCCAGAAAATTCGACATTAAATCTCGATATCTTTTTAGTTCTCTCAAACGCGTACACTCGGTATCAACAAGCTTCAATCAACCACTTTGCAAATCAAAGTTTATAACCAACTGTTAATTCTTCTAACACCAACATAAATCCACCGTTCAGCAAAACACGGAACTCTTACAAACGCAAGCAACTCAACGTGGAGCATTGGAATAAATTAGAAGATCTTTAACAGACACATCAACTACCGAGAATTTTCCAGAGCATGCCGCATCCTGGCACTCTGATAGGGGACACTGCAGCAAAATCCCTACTCACGCGCATCGCATTTCAGACTCTTCTTCTTTTCAGCCTACGAGAGACAACCAAAAAAAATTCACCTTTCACAAATTTTTCTCATTTTTCCATTTCACCATGTGCTTTTTGAGAATCCAATATGGCTGACCAGCAGTCAGACGTTTCAGCAACCTCCTCCCACACCTATGAGCAACGTCTGTGCCCCCACCTTTTTTTTTTCAGCAACCAGCCTTCTCTGTCATTTTTGGCATGATTACTACTACTACTACAGGCATCATCATCAACGTAACCAAACCACCATCTATACGGACATATTGAAAAAAATATTTTTAATATTTGTTTCAATCTAGGGGGGCTATTTGTGGGTCTCATACATTGACACCCACACACACACATACATACGCATGGTCACGCGGCGTCTACGTGACAGTCGTAGTTCCCTCCAAAAACGAAGCCTTTAAAAACCGGAAACAGCACGTGATACAGCAGTTAGGATTTCGTCCCGGGGCGAGGGCAGACAAGAACAGACATGCCTCCCTAACTCATACAAACACACGCGCACTAATTGCGGGTAGCAGTTAGTGGCGCATATATTTTTTATTCTCTTAATTTTCTTCTCTGACATTAACTTTCATTGAAACCGGACTCTACAACTTCTTATGCATGCTTTCTCAACCCTATGTAACCTTTTTCAATATATTGTTTTTCCGTTTACTTTCGCCTTCTTGTTCATTCATAAATCTTGCTTCAAACCTTAACGAATGTTACGTCGAGTCGACCGTTAAAATATAAATTAGTAAGTGGACGCCTTCATCCACTACAAACATTTTAAGTCGTTTTTTTTTAATGTTTCAATTTTCGGCCATTTTTGAGCGATCGAGAGATTTGTAAACAAAAGTTAATTTTCAGTTTTAAAAATCTTGCAAAAATAAAGTATACATCTGTGACAAATTATTTTTGGAATATTTGCAAATTTAAAGTTAAATTAATCTGATTTACACAAATATTACTTATTTATAGCATGAAATTTAGAATAAAACTATTTTTAAACAAAGAGTTGACCTTTCTAACTTTTCCACCGTAATTGAAATGTGTTGACAGATGCGAGATAACGTTAGTGTATGGCGATCACAAGTGACATAATTGTACAATTTTTCCCGTATGAGGAAAAAACCTGAAACACATGACCTTTGAATGTACACATAGAAATTACCATACAAATAAAAGTAACTTCAAATGCACACCAAAAAATTGAAAATTATTTTTAAGATACGATGGCTACAAGATTTGTCTTAAACTTTTCAATTTTCGATTAGTAAATTTAGTCATAAGTATATAACCTGCCAGCCTAACGTTTACAAGACATGGAAATATTTTAAAAATATTTTTGAACTTTATAAATTATGATAATTAAAAAACAAAAATGAAAGCAATTCTTTTAAAATTTCATTATTAATCGAAACTATTTTTCAAACTATAATGTCTGACATTGATATCATTTATTAGAGAATTTCAAAGCTTATCTAATAAATGTCATAGTATTTTGCATTTTTTATTTTACTATTCGGAGCATATTTTCGGTAAAAGAGGCTCAATGATTTTTGAAAATATACATGATTTACATTCCCCAATGAGTCCTGCGTTTAACTAATAAAACTACTTTTGCCAACAGAATTTAATTTCTTGAAATTTCATCAGTTTACGTGAAGAGGTGGAAACAGATGTAAAAAAATATTTTTATCAATATTTTTTAAAAATAATGGTTTAAAAAAGAATTTCATTTATTTGCAAATAAGCCCTGAAAATTTCATTACAATCCGACAATTATTTGATTTTGCAAGAATTTTCTAAATTGATGTGTTTGTCACTGGAAAAAAAAAACTCAGTTATGTAATATTACGTTTTTCCATGGTAAATCCTCGTAACGAATACGTTGATCTTTCCTCATAATAATTACATAAACATTTTGATGGAAAAAGTTCGTTTTTATTAAGTTTGGGACCTGATTTTTCAGCGACAGTGGAGATACCGAGAGAATGTGGCCTACCCGGTTTGATTCTGGTATAGTATGTGGACTACCCGGTTTGATTCTGGTATATTATGTGGCCTACCCGGTTTGATTCTGGTATATTATGTGGCCTACCCGGTTTGATTCTGGTATATTATGTGGCCTACCCGGTTTGATTCTGGTATATTATGTGGCCTACCCGGTTTGATTCTGGTATAGTATGTGGCCTACCCGGTTTGATTCTGGTATATTATGTGGCCTACCCAGTTTGATTCTGGTATATTATGTGGCCTACCCGGTTTGATTCTGGTATATTATGTGGCCTACCCGGTTTGATTCTGGTATATTATGTGGCCTACCCGGTTTGATTCTGGTATATTATGTGGCCTACCCGGTTTGATTCTGGTATATTATGTGGCCTACCCGGTTTGATTCTGGTATAGTATGTGGCCTACCCGGTTTGATTCTGGTATATTATGTGGCCTACCCGGTTTGATTCTGGTATAGTATGTGGCCTACCCGGTTTGATTCTGGTATATTATGTGGCCTACCCAGTTTGATTCTGGTATAATATGTGGCCTACCCGGTTTGATTCTGGTATATTATGTGGCCTACCCGGTTTGATTCTGGTATATTATGTGGCCTACCCGGTTTGATTCTGGTATATTATGTGGCCTACCCGGTTTGATTCTGGTATAGTATGTGGCCTACCCGGTTTGATTCTGGTATATTATGTGGCCTACACGGTTTGAATCTGTCCTACCTCAGTAATAGTGTTGCAGAGTTTTGCGTGATATATATTATTTTGCTTTTATCAGAAAGATTTGAAATTAGAAAAAAATGCGTGTGGAAAAGACTCCACGAACAAAATTTATTTTGCTCGAGTCAAGAAGAATTTTCTGAATAAAATTACTGACAAAAGATGAATTATAAATCAACAATTTATTGATACAAATATATAATAAAGATTTGTAAGAATGAATGTGCAGATTTAGAGTTCCAATTTCATTAATAACAATGGTGAAATGTTCATGTATCAAATTAAGCATGAAATTAATGTTTTAAAACGTTTTTAAAGAATTGCTTAAAAAGGTGCAATGCAAAATTATTAGAAAAACTTTATGCGTTATGACACGTTGAATTGTGCTTTTGGATTATACTCGCTGAATTTGTCTTCTGATGAACTTTGACGATTTCTTGCTTTGTACTAAAATTGATGGAGTCGTCTTGTAGACGTGTTTTCTTCCCAGTAAAGTGGAATTTTAGTTGGTATATTTTGGAATTATCTTCAATTTGTTTGCTGATGTTTGTTTGCTGATGTTTGTTTGCTGATGTTTGTTTGCTGAGTAAGAAGTTTTAATCCTTTTAGATTACTTACTGTTGAACTTTTTGTTTTTGACGTGTGCTTCAGTTTGCAGAGAATTTTTCTCTTATATTTGAATTTCTGTTCTTTTAGAGCTTGTTGCTGGTTCGATCCCGCTGGTCGCGCTGTCTTTCCTCACTGGCGAATTCTAGGCGCGCTTTTGTCGATATACTGATTTCCCCACTTGCTGTAACAGAAGGATTTTTGGCGGGGAATTTCAAATTCTTAGAAGCCGAATTCGTGGAATGGTGTGATCACAAATTGACAAATCAGCGATTGCTACTAAGGTTTATTACGCTCCTCATTCACCTGAAAACAGGTTTTGATGTACGATTGCCGCTTGACACTGTTAAAAAAATTTAATTTTAATATTATTTATCTTCACTCATATCTCGAATTCAGGGTGAGCTGTAACAAAAGTATATTTATAGGTATAAGTATTTGGCTATTTATTGAAACTAATTATTTTCCCTAACCTTTGCCATACAATTATAAGACATATTCAGCTGTGAAAATATTTACAGAACTCTATCAATAAACAATAAATTACGCCAACTTTCATTTTGGAAAGAAGGTTTAATTCCCGTTCAACACAGAACAGATCTTCGCTGGTTATCGTTTGAAAAAATCCCTTCTAACATCTCATATTCTCTTGAAAGTCAACGATAAAATCTGCAACACATATTCTCCATTTAATAATTTACAGTCTGGACTGTGTAAACTTGATTAAAACACGTAAGAAAGAATTCATTTCTATCAAATCACAATGATTGCTTCTTAACAACTGGTTTGATCCCAATTTTTTTCCTTATTAGAGAGTAAGACCCTTAAGTTATATGGTCACATTCAATGAAGCAAGAAATTATTACCAAAATATACATTGGAGGGATGTGGGGGGAAAAAAGAACCAATGGTGGCATAGGAAAAGAAAATGACATAACAATTAAATGGGCATAACCCGATCTTAGCTCCATAAACTGGGTTACCCACGGCCGTGAACGCTGGAGTCAGTTGAGTTATCTAAGTTCATGTTCTGCTATAGGTTGGGACAATGTTCTGCGACATAAAAATGCGACATAGAGACATAAAAAACAGTTTTAAAAAAGTGTATTTGATGAAACTTTAAAAAAAGTTATTTATTTGAATCACACTGGATTTTGAAAAATTCGTGGCAATAGAGAGTGTCTTTTGCTCTAAGATTTCTTCCAAAAGGTAACTGGACCCAAATCAGTGTTTTGTAAGTTTTAAAAACTATTTTCGGTACACAATTTAAAGATCCACTAATGGTTATATCAAATGTTAGTTTAGCTAAAAATTAGTTTACCCACATGGCAAACAAGACATATTAATTAAATAAAATAATTGATTTTTATACACAACGTTAGTGTTCGAGAACATTCATATTTATCTAGCAAAAAGACATTTTAAAGATTTAATTGGCAATTCTCAACGATAGAAAGCAACTATGTCAACAATGACGTGTCCATCGTGAAAATGGCGGTTTTTGAAGAATCTGAAAATAAAGCTTCTATTTACAAATATTAAAACTTTTCATTTACTTATATGTCGTGTACAAGGTGTGTGAAAGTTTTGGAAGACTTACTATAAAGGTGTTATGAGTCAATTATAATAAAAGTCGAACTCCAGAGTCTCGCCGGGAAAGCATTCTTTATGTTTCTTGTTATGGTGAAACACACCTATTCTATAGTGAATAGACTCTCTCACCTAATTTAAGTAGGAGTAGTAAGAGAAATGAGGGTCAGTCGATGTTGGACAATAGTAGTCGACAGTTAGTCGAATACGAAAGTAGTCAGTGATCTGTCATGATTACACTGCGTAATACATATTATATCAAGTTCCTAACGTTTTGTACGTCGAACTTATTAGGACCGACTTTAGCACAAATACTAGCCTCCACTGCGAAAATAACTCCACAGCATTTCTGCTGTTCTAAAAAATAAATAAATAAATAAATAAAAAACACAGCGAGTAAAGTGTTTTAGAAATGTAAAAAACAAAGGTTGGGAAAGCAGTTTTAATTTTTCTTGCTTCACGTAATTCTTTACTAATGAAATTAATGGCACTTAGAAAATTAGCTTTTTTGCATTACTTATCTAAGATTTACTAAAATTTATGAAATATAGATTAACTGCCCTTTCTAAGATTTAAAAACCAGAAAAAAAAAAAACAAGAAGCCCCCCCACAAAAAAATATTGGATACTTTACAAAAGTCTTTATCTGAATTAATGTCTTCTCTTGCGTGACAATATTTTCCTGAAACCGTTTTTACATTTTTGTTTTGTTTTGTTTGTTGCTTTGCTTAACCATGACGGCGCCAGTCATCGTCAGCGTGGACAGCATGAGTGTCTCTAATAAATGAGTTGATTATTGGATGATGGTATCACAGACTGAGGGATAATGGACAAGGAAATTGGAGTCTGATGCAAAAATCACATCTTACAGGAAGAAAAAAGAAAGAAGAAAAACTTCATGCAATTAACCATTTATAATAGCGAGAGAATAGGCGGAAATTTAGAACCTTTCAACACTCAATTGTTCGGCAACTAACAATTGAGAAATGGTTTAGACGGAACTGATTAACAAGACATGGGAGATAAAATGATTCCGTGTAAAATAAGCCAGGAATTGATATGGTTAACTCAGGGAAAATGAATGAATAAAACAAATCTGTTCTTCGTCATTGGAAATTATTGGCTAATATGAGCAGCCAAGAAGAAATTGAATGGACAGACTTTATTGGTTTTATAGCAGAAAAGATTTCCGTTATGGAGTTAATGAACTTTACAAAGAAAAATATTTTATATAAATCTCTCGCTTTCTTTATCTCTCTATTTCTATATCTACAATTTTCTCTATACCTCTGTCTGTATACATATCTCTCTCATTGTCTCTCTCTCTACCTCTCATATATATATATATATATATATATATATATATATATATATATATAGTCATCTGCAGACAGATCTGTTTCGCTGTATCACAGCTCATCAGTACGGATATATATATATATATATATATATATATATATATATATATATATATATATATATTCTTACGGAAAAGACCAATGGAAGAAAGGTTTATTCCCTCATTTTATTTGCCCCGTTATAAGCATTATTATATATCTGATATAATAATACCATACTTGACGAATGGGACGGAATGGCTGAAAAAAAGGAAAAAAAACAACAGAATGATAAATATGCTTTGTTCTCAAAGATACTTTTATAATGCTAAGACATACACAAAACTATATATACATATACACACATTCCCCATTCAGAGAAGAAAACCTACATCTAAACAGAAAAGCTGAGTGTAAGGAGAACCAAAAATGATGAGTTTTACATATATGATGAAGACACACCTGTATCTAGAGAAATCATGTTTAGAACTCCAGATTCAAACATGTCTTATTCATCTACTATGTCACAGGTGAGAAAATATTTCACGAAGGGGTGAAGGCGAGTCTTAAATTTTTCAAAATTAATGTCTGCGAGCCGGAGTTTTTTGTATATAAACTGAATGACTGGCTATTCTCGTCAACGCATGAAGTGACGTCACAAAACGGCCATCATGTGATCCACGTGGCTTATAATCACCAAAGGAAGATAATCGCCTTCTGTGTACTTACATCTATAACTATATTAATTTATATCTTACTCAATATATACATACATATTGTTCACGCATAAAAACGTTATCTTTATTTCTCTGTCTATATACGCGCTAAAATGCCTTCCTTCTTCTACCGGACGCTCGTGGCCTAGGGGTAGAATCGCCGACTGACGCCAATTCGGTCGGGTTTCAATCCTGGGTTAGGAAGTGACCAGTGTCTAAGCCGTACTGATGAATTGTGATACAGCGAAACAGATCTGTCTGCGGATGACTATGGTATATATATATATTAATCATCCACATACAAGCCTGTTTCGCTGTATTACAGCTCATAGTTATAAGTATAGTTATAAGTTTGTCTTTATATATATATAAAGACAAACTTATAACTATACTCGTGTCGAAAAACCCTCCGCGGATCTACGTGGAAGTAAAAATGGTTAAAAGAGAAAGAGCTAAGCACATGAACACCAGTCAAAAGGATTCGGACCGAGTCAGCACGAAGCCCAAAGAAAAAACAACCGAAACGAGTAATCAACTAACAAAAAAGCGTTCAATACTTAGGCAGAGCAGAATAAATAAAGTATACCTAGTGAGCCAACAAATCTATCAAGGTTTCACCTAAGCATATTTAAGAGCCAGCTTTCCCTGACGATCCGCTTAGGCGAAACCTTGCTAGGTTTGTTGGCTCACTAGGTATACTTTATATATATGTATATATACTAGCAGTATAGCCCGGCGTTGCTCGGGTGTAATGAAAGCTTTAAAACTAATCCATGGTCCTGGAGCTCAGACTCTTTGGACGTTGGCACGAAAGACTAAAAAGCAATAGTTGTTTCCAGTTAAAGCGAAACCGTAGACTGAAAGAAAAATGAATGGATGGAAGTCAAATTTTGATTTCCTGGTATCGATATCAAATATGTTTTTTTTCGTTGTAAACTGAATTTTGAAGGCTAAATAAGTCCTCTGAGTAAATGGTATCATGGCTGAGGCTAAGAATTACAATTATACCTACTTAGAGCCAAACCCGAAGCAAAAACTAAAATAAAAGGGCTGAAAAAATACAAACATACAAGCAGATAAACAGACACACACACACACACACACACAAACACAAAGGCAAGATGCCTTTTATATATATATATATATATATATATATATATATATATATATATATATATTATCGATTTTTCTGCACTATTGTAAGAACTACAACCTTGAAACCTCTGAATATCGTTTCTTATGTCTTTGTCTATGAGTGTATCAAATTTGATTAAAATCGGACCATTCCTTCTATAATAATAAGTTTTTCGATTATCGATTTTCGATATTTATCAGGGGTACCTCGACACAAAACCTAGCTAAGAACACTCGCAGACGCTTATGGTACAACTGTGTAAATTTTCAAGAAAATCGGTTCAGCCGTTTCGGAGTCTATAGGAAACGGACACACATATATACACACACAAAGTTCCATTTATAAATAAGGTTAGATAGATGCCTCCAAAACAAAGCTGTTATCAACTAACCACCATAGACAATCGCATCTACCTCCCATTAGCATGGGACAGGCTAGCCTCCCAGAGAGTAAAATACTACGCCTCCTTGGCCTTACACTCTCGGCGGACCTGAAATGGAATGACTATATTGAATCCATTGCCAAATCTGCTGCTATGAAAGTCGGCTCTCTGTGCAGGGCCCGGAAATTTTTCCCACCTGAAACTATTCTGCACATATACAAATCTACCATCCGCCCGTGTATTGAATATTGCTGCCATATCTGGTCATATCTGGTGCCCCTGCTGCTCTCCTTGGGCTTCTTGACAAAATACAAAGGAGGATCTGTAACGTGGTTGATACTGACTTGGCAGACCGGCTGCAGCCGCTCTCACACCGGCGTGATGTAGCTTCCCTGTGCCTCTTCTACAAGTACTTTCATGGCTTCTGCTCCGATGAGCTTAGATCACTGGTGCCGCCTAAGCAGGAATTTACACGAGATACTAGATTAGCAACTAGGTCCCACCCTTTTACAGTTAAACAAATAAGATGTAACCGTAAATTCTACTCCAACAGCTTCTTTTCTCGCGCTTCCCGCCTGTGGAACTCCCTTCCACAAGTCTGCTTTCCCGACAGTTACAATCTCCAGGTGTTTAAATGTAGGGTCAATAGACACCTCCTATCACACTAACTCCCAACTATTCTCACAACACTCTCATCTACCCAACCCTCATTCTCGGTATCCTCACCCGCCTATCACCCACCCTCTGTTATTTCCTATATTTAACCAGCCTTTCTCCACTCTACGTAGCCCCCTGCACAGTAGTGGCAGTGACATGCCTTGCTCGGGGTGAAACGCTTATAAAAAAAAAAAAAAAAAAAAAGATTAGATATATATGCGCGCGCGTGTGTGTATGTTTATGAGGTGTTGTATTACACTGAGGTTCATTCTGTTCAAGAGCCACTCGAAGTAGAGCGTTACAGAGTAAGAGGGAGTTTGTGTGAATAGAAGGAGGTGGTAACTGTTAACCGTAGACGTGAACAAGTTAAGATTGTAGTGATCGTGGAAACATCCTTGTTTTGAGTGACGCTTCTACAGAGCAGTTATTCGCAGGAGGAAACTGTCCGTGGAACTTACTTCTCCCCAGCAGAATGCGCAGTGGCTGTTAGAGATTTAGTATAATGTGAGTAACATGGCGTGTTAGAACTGGTGAAATCAGGGAAAGTAGTTCGACCGAGCATTTCCTATGGAAGTAGCAATAGAGCAATGAGTAACTTGCCATACCCCACCTAGGAGAGAAAGAGGTTGGATGGGGAAAAATAATTTGCCACCCACAATTACTGCTGAGAGGCTTTTGAACTCCCGCCCAAATATGAGCACAGTCCTCCATTTTAGGCCTAATTTAGCAAGTAATTCTTGTAATGTCTTCTCGCTAAATAGTCTTTATTAAACTCTTCCGCCTACTATAAGATTAGTAGGAGAGGAGGCCTTGAGAGGACAGTCGAATTGATTGAACGCTGGACAACCGACACACGCACTAGTCGTGTAATACTCTTCTGTTGTATTTACTGTTAAATATACAATATTTCTATATCACACGTTTTGTCATTTCTTAAACCATTAACTTGGTCACAACAGTGGTCAAGGCTGCCTCCTTTAATCTCGCTAAAATTTGCTCAGTTTTATATATTAATTCTACTTTAGTGCTTTTGCCCCTACACCTATATTGTCCTGGTATATTATCATATTTTTATCTTTCCTAATATGACTGTTTCAATTGCTTTTTAAAAAATATGATTAAAAGTATTTCTCCCAAAAGGTAGCCGAGTCCATCTTAGTAAGTCTAAAGACGTGCTTATCGCAGTTTTTTCCTTAAATTTCTCGTCAATTTCTTTTTGATTGTATGCTGACTTGAGGTCAATTTTTGCAAATTAATCCATTTTTGCTAACCTGTGGCTCTCTGTTTTGATATTTGACAAAGGAAACGAGTCTGAATATATTTGGCGATTTACCCCATCTTATAATCACTACATATTCTTAGATTTTCATCAGCTTTCTTTATCGCTACGATCGGTGAAGCCCAATTACTACCCCCTTGAGTTACTCTTTCTAATCTGCCTTTTTGTTTTATTTTGTTTAATTTGGCTAATTCCAAAGGTAGAGTAAGAATTGGAACTTTTATTGACTCTATGTACTTTGGATGATAGTTTTCCTTTAGTCGAATGCTGACTTTATAGCCTTTCAATAATCATATTTTAATTTCTGCTTCCATGAAATTAATTAGTTTCACACTATCTACTTTTAATACATGAATCCGTAATAAGCCGTTATCTTTTTTGCATGCTACAACTGTAATGGGAATTATTTCAAACCCCTTGTCGGTTTCGAAATTGCCTTGAAATTTACCCTAGTTTTTATGCTCGGTTCATCAAATTGCTTTAATTGTACGCTGCTTTTTTCTTTCTTTCTTTTTAATTTAGTTTGTCCTAATTTTATCCAGAAATTTTTGGTATCAATGTAACTTCATTGCCTGTATCAACTTGCATGTTAAATACTTGCCCATTTATTCTTATTTTTTCTCTACCTCTTTTTTGTGTAGTCATTGTAAATATTTCAGCTTCTTCTTCGGTGGGTGCTTGAACAGTTTTTACTTTTGCTGTTTGCTTTTCGTGTTTGCATACGTTTTGAAAACGATCCCTTTTTTGCAATTTGAACATTTTTTTTTTCATAGTGCTAGACATTTGTATTTGTCTCTCTCGTGGTTTTCTACACAATATCTACATTTAATTATGTATTTGGTCTTGGTCGTTCTGTATGTCTCGAATTATTCCTTTGGTTGATTAAATTCTCTAATAAACTTTAATTGTTGCAAAACCTCGACTCAAGCTTCTAAACTCATTCTGATACTTTGTAGATATTCTAATACTTTTCGCTTGTAGTTTTCACATCAGCTTTCTTTATCGCTACGATCGGTGAAGCCCACCTTGAGTTCTTCTTCTTCTATGTGCCCTGTCCCTTCAGGACGTCGGAGATCATGGATCTCCACGTCTCCCTAAAGAGCCACAAGGGATAGGGAGACCTTGAGTTACTCTTTCTAAAATGCCTTTTTGTTTTATTTTGTTTAATTTGGCTAATTCCAAAGGTAGAGTAAGAATTGGAACTTTTATTGACTCTATGTACTTTGGATGATAGTTTTCCTTTAGTCGAATGCTGACTTTATAGCCTTTCAATAATCATATTTTATTTTCTGCTTCCATGAAATTCTTTTTTTTTTTTTTTGTTTTGTTTTTTTTTGTTCTTTTTTTTTTTTTGGTGGGGGTTGAATAAAAAGTATTGTGTGGTAATTATAAAAAACAAAAAGATTCCATACGGAGTCAGGCTGAAAAGGTGGATGTCGTGGTGTCGTCTCTCTAAATAGTCTATGTTGGACTCTTCCGCCTACTATAAGGTTAGTAGGAGAGGAGGCCTTGAGAGGACAGTCGAATTGATTGAACGCTGGACAGCCGACACACGCACTAGTCGTGTAATACTCTTCTGTTGTATTTACTGTTAAATATACAATATTTTTATCACACTTGTCTTGTTATTTCTTAAACCTTTCACTTGATCGCAACAGTTATAAAACAAATAAAAAATAATTTTAATTGAAATATCTTTAGACGAATATTTTCATCTTTTCTTTTCATAGCCATGTATATATTCTGTTGTGTTAAAAACAAATTCTGAATTGTCATGCAGGTGAGAATTATTCAACCAATAAAATAAAGATACAGGTTCAAATAAATGTCCCGTGGGAAACATTTCTATAACTTTAATAAACAGGAAGGACTTCATTGTGGCGCAGAGATATGATAAAAAGAACTGTCAGTCTGTAAGAGACCATACATGATACACGCTTGGGAGATCATGTCTCAAACGAGACGATTTTAAATAATAAAATTATTTAATATAAGTATTTAAAAAATACCTTTACTACTCGATTATTTTAAATGTAATATATAAATTACGTCTATTTTAAATACAATATTTAAGAAAAAATAAAAACCAGTAAACCCCGTATAATATATGGACTGTGCCAGCATTGCGTTAACCTGATATTTTTATCAAGATTTTAATTATATAACGGCCAGTCTCTATTTTGCAAGAAATTCCGAGTTGTGCTAACGGTAAGGAATAGTCTAACCAACGCTTGAAGACTGTGTTGTACATGAAAGTTCGTCTCGTGCTACTTTGAATAATAAGCTTTGGGTATAATATTCCTCACCGGTAGTACGACTCGGACTTTCATGAAGAACGCAGTCTTCAAGCTTTGGGTATAATATTCCTTGAAGACTGTGTTCTACATGAAAGTCCGAGTCGTGATACCGGTGAGGAATACTCTACCCAACACTTGAAGACTGCGTTGTGCATGAAAGTCCGAGTCGTGCTACGGGTGAGGAATATTCTACCCAACGCTTGAAAATTGCGTTGTTCATAAAAAGTCTGAGTCGTGCTAGCGGTGAGTAAAACTCTACCCAACACTTGAAGACTGCGTTGTGCATGAAAGGCTGAGTTGTGCTACCGGTGAGGAATACATTACGCAACGCTTGAAGACTGTGTTGTGCATGAAAGTTCGAGTTGTGTTACCGGTGAGGAATACTTTACCTAGCGCTTGAAAACTGCGTTGTTCATGAAAGTCCGAGTTGTGCTACCGGGGAGGAATACTATATATATATGTTAGTTATAAATAATAGCGGAACGATTTTTTTTGTTCACTTGATTTTAGGCAGTTTCATTCTATTTAAATATTTCCCCTTTCTGACAAGTTATAAACAAGAAAATATGATTTTAGAAGTTGAATGCTTATTTCCAGTTCAGGCTAAATGCTATTTTCTTACCAGTTTTAATTCTAAAATTAGAAAATAAAGTAAAGTATAGATTCTCTTTTGACGAATCAGTCCTTCTATAACAAACAATGAATGTTGATGGTGCCTCGATGTTTCCTGAACAAGAGAAATTACTTCTAATCAGTTGAGCTCTTTTAGCATTAATGGAGCATATGCTAGCCAACTTCATGCACGAAATCACAAATCACTCTTTAGCCTTATGATCTTGAAGTAATAATTAGTGAAGCCCAGTCTCTGCAGGAAACAACGGTTAACTAACTAGTCTGGCAAAACATTATCAGTGCAATGAGTTCGAGTCCCAAGAAACCACCAGGTTTATAGGATACAAATCCTATATCACCCAAAATTGAACTAAAACACACAAAGTAAAATTGCACACCCGCAAAAGTGGATCAAAACGACTAAACATATTTCGGAAAAACCCGGACCAAGGCAAATTTCATAAGTCAGTGTAAAAAGCAAAATTCTGGATCCTAATTGGATAAAAAAATCGAAAATTGATACATGACGTCAGTAAAAAAATTTTCACACCTAAAGAAGAAAATTCCACTGGAGCCGGTCACACGAGGATAATACATTATTTAACCACGATCCGTGACCGGTCAAAATCAGTCCAGCATGGGAGCGGTTAGCTGACGGACCTTGTGGCAACGTAACAAAAGATATTTCAAGAAGCCGACCCGGACTTAAGGGCGTGTCACAGATTCAGTCGATCTTTTCTTCCAAGTTTCCTTTTCTTCATTTTTTTCTCAACGTCGCCAAAGAAAAAAACAACAACGACAGGACACTCTAAGTACAATTTCTTTATTTGTTTTACCTTCTTTCTCACCCTGACACCAACCTACCAAAATGGGGAAGGTACATAAGACTTTACATACTGCTACTATCAGTATACGCCAAGGACACTTAACTTACTACTATCAAAGCATGAACTCTAAACTTCTGTGGGAAATTTTAAATGCTTACAATTCTCTTTGAACAAGTTTAACTACAAAACTGCATGCATTTTCTCAATGAACATTTTTCTTCTCCCAAATGTGTTATCGTGTTCAGTTAACAAAATTTCACTTACATTTTTCTTCTTACAAATTTGTCATTCTGTTAATAAATCTTTGCTTTAATGTACGGACGAAATATTTTATTCTTCCACATTTCAACATCCGACCTTCAACCTTCTGATATTTAAATTGTGGGGACTTCAGTTGTGTTTGGCACAAGGCTAATTTACTAAACATCACCGAGGCCCCTACAGGTTACTGAACTTTGTTGTACTTGTAAAGATCTCGTAAAATAAAAAATAAAGCTAATTCCCATAATTTCATAGAACAAAGGAAACAGTTTTACTGGCGGGACATTTAAAACATTTTCCCTTTTCAGCCGGCCTCTTACAAGGAGAACACGTGTAATTGAGCAGTTCTAGATATGAAGAACACAGATGATTCGAAGACTGAACTGAGTCAATGCTTATCGCATTGTAAGAAATCAAGATTTTACAAATTATGACTTTCAATGAAGAAATTTTTTCTCATTTGAGAGGGATGACGCAACATAATCTTCTTAATTTAATTTCTTCTTGTTTGGTTTTGTTTTGCACTAAGCAACTTTTAATGAATACCAATATTAACAGAACATAAAAGCGACTCTCACAAAAAATACAAATAACGCATGTTTTTCTTGAAATATTGTTTCTTAATTAAGTCTTGAAAATGGTAGACAGGGGCATAATTAAACTTGTCAGATATGATTTGGACTCGTCAACGTGATGTTAAAAAACTATCCAGAAGAGAATATTTGAAAATTACAGTTCGTTCATAACGTGTTTTGTTTGTTTTCTTTCTTTCTTTCTTTCTTTCTTTCTTTCTTTCTTTCTTTCTTCATTAAGAATGTACCTATGTACACGCGCGTGTCTGTGTGAAAAAAAGAAAAGAAATTCCTTCCTAAAATTACAGATGATTTCATTTATTTTCTTGTGGTTTCCGATTTAAACGTGAAGGTGTCACTCGAACTAAGATTCTTGGAGAAAAGAAAACCATGAATATTCACATGAATTCTAATATTTACAAAGTTTAGTCGGAAAAAAATCTAGTCAGAAATAAATAGAGGAAGTAGAATGGTGTTGCGCAGATTATTCAATTTACCATGGAGATCAGCATTCAACAACATGATATTTATTTAGGTTTGAACTCTAACCTACAAGAAAACGCAATTTTTTTCAGGTCGCTCATTTAGATATTTATTAAATTTTGTTTACTATGATGAGCATTGCTTAATTTCAGTTTTAGTAAAATACAGTATATAGTCATAACAACAAGCTGAGACATCTATAATATGTAATCAGAAGGATTTATTAACTGAAGGATTCTGTTATACTTGTGGATGCGTGAAAAATCTTGCAATGTGGTTGCAAGTAGAATATTTCTGGCTTGTGTTTATGTTAGTGAATGAATAGATTATTTGGAAGTGATAAATCTATCGATAAAAGTGATATTTAACAAGAAAAAGTGATATTTCGTGAGTTGACTTATCTCTTTTTTTTACGTTTCGAGCTGCTCAATTCCACGTGCTCTCCTTGCAAGAGGTCGGGCGAAACGAGAAAATGCTCTAAATTTCCCGCAAGTAGGACGATTTTCTTTGTTCCATGGAAGTATAACAAAGGCCACTAACCTAGGGGTTTCTTGTGTCTCGAACTCATTACACTTATAATACTTTGTCAGATAACTTGTTAACCATCGCTTCCTGCAGAGATATGCGTTATTAACTAAGATTAGTTTAGTCAGGTACAAGTCAACGTGTGTGAAGAACCCAATGAGCCTGAATTCATTATAGTAGCGATTAGTGTTTTAATAATCCTCTATTGCTTTCATAGAAAGTACCTTAAAGTGAATGAAAAAATTTTCGAAACAAAATATATTTTTTTTCCCCAAAAGGCAGTAAAACAAATATTGTTTTCAAAGTAAAAACTTTTGAAAATGTCCAAAGTTTTTCATTTCCTTGGGTCATAAATTCTAATACTTCACATCCTTCTCAGGCGATTGACAATCAAACGAAATTTCCTTCCTGACAACTATTTCAATATTTATTTTAATCAGAAAATTTATATGAAGGATCGTGATAATGAAGTATCGTATACCCTGCAATTCTTAATTGGGATTTATACGAGCGTTTTTGTATGACAGAAATGTACAATGTGTAGAGGAAGCCATAGTCCATCCCATTTTGGAAGATGCCTCGGGAGCGATGGATTAAACCTAACTCTTCCCGAAGGAGAGCTACTACCCGGAGTTATGGCTTCCCAGCATTGGGTTTCATTAATTAATGCTTCAAGATCCTAAAGCTGAGGAACGATTCCTGATTTCATACATTGAAACAAATCTGTTTATTCAAAACAAATCTACCTAACGTTCTACCTCACTTTCCACATGGTCCATTGATCTTAATTGATTAAAACTTTTTAAATACGTTGTCTGTTAAGCAAATACATCCGATCTTTTTGTATGGACTTTAATTGGAATGCAATAGAGTTGAAGCAAGGAAAATTTTTAATTTCGTATTTGGAAAAGGAAATTCCAATTTAACGGCGATTTAAGAAATTCCAAAAATACACCTTAAAGTGCCGATTCAAGGTGCGTCGTCAGTGTTGTTGCCCCCATGTCATTAGAAGTTTCGGGTCTCAATAAACAACAGACTTCTTCGATAAGCGACCAAACTAAATATGATCAGTATTCAGTTCGTACCCAGAAAAAAATGCTATTAGCTTTAAGACGTGCATTATATATGTTCCCCAAGAAAAGGTAATTCAACAAGACTTCACTTGGGCTATTCGATCAAGTATGGTTGGTTGTACTAATCTTCCTACATACGGCCACGACTTAGTCTTTTTGAAGAAGAGAAAAAAATAAACCAAAAAACTTTAATCCAAAAGGAAAAGCAGGAAGGTAAATCCCAAAGTACTGATCCTAATTAATATTAATTACATTAATATTAAAAACTGATCAAAGTGGAGGGCTCAATGAAATTAATATTTAAATTACAGAACCAATTATAAAATAAAATAAATCTGGATGTTCAAATCTGTTGTATGGCCATTTCTACATGAAATCCTTAAGAGAAATTTCACGTATCCTCGGCAACTTTTATTTCAAAATAAAGACAGATATATTACCGGCGGAAGTTAAAAAAATATATGCTTCACAAAAAAACTGAAAAATTAAAGGGGTATATATATATATATATATATATATATACTAGCAGTATATATATATATATATATACTAGCAGTATAGCCCGGCGTTGCTCGGGTGTAATGAAAGCTTTAAAACTAATCCATGGTTTTGGAGCTCAGACTCAGCCTAAAGAATATTTGTGTGAAGTTTAGTTTGAATCGGATAAAAATTGTGGATTTGTATAAAGGACATACCGACAGATAAACAGACACACACACAAACATTTTGCCTTATATATATATATATATTATCGATTTTCTGCACTATTGTAAAAACTGCAACCTGGAAACTTCTGAATATCGTTTCTTTTGTCTTTGTCTATGAGTGCATCAAATTTGATTAAAATCGGACCACTCCTTCTATAACCCGATTTTTTCGATTATCGATTTTCGATATTTATCGGGGGTACCTCGACACAAAACCTAGCCAAGAACACTCGCAAACGCTTATAGTACAACTGTGTAAATTTTCAAGAAAATCAATTCAGCCAGCCGTTTTGGAGTCTTTATGTAACGGACACACACACACACAGACACACACACAAAGTTTATATATATATATATATATATATATATATATATATATATATATATATATATTCCAACTTTTTTAATGCAACAATATTAAAATCATTAAAAGTACCTAATGTTTTGGCACATGGCTCTATTTCTGAGAAATAATACTAGGTTCATCTATCATCCAGTTTACATTCTTCCCTTAATCAACAGGAGTAGAGGTTTATCTCTCATATCCTGTTTAGGATTGAGTTTCCAGTTTCTTCTAAAGTCTTTTTCAATTTGATAAGTTTAACAACTCTGCTTAAAGTAGGATTTAATTGGACAAACAGACCAGTACTCTATTGCAAATTGAGTCTGTTATGACCACCTGTTTGGACCAGTTGGTGAGTGGTTTATATAACAGGCTGGGGTGTTCCATTCTGATTTCTCTAGATTTTGATTAACTGCTGATTTTGGTGTGGATACTGTGATCAATAAATATCTATCATTCAGTAATAAATACTAGAGTACAGAGTCTGTATTCATTTCCTGCCCATTCTCTGCCAACTGGATGCTAGTTAGGGTCTTCTTTGCAAGGATGAGTATCATATTTTTGATTCTACACTCTGAAATTTATTTTATTTGTTTATTTTTACCTCAACAGAAGTAGATAGGTTTGCCTATCACCTGGTTCATCCTGTTTTTTGTTTGTTTGTTTGTTTGTTTTTTAAAACATTAGTAGCAGTTTATCTCTTGGGTTTTTGGTTCCTTCTAAAGTTTTTTTCACATTCACTCATAGTAACTTCTTGTGTCTTGGTGGCATTTTTGCCTTCCTTGGGGTGAAGTGATCCAAAAACAATATTAGAAGTGAAGTTAATAAGCACACATGGCCCAGTGGATGAAAGTGTTGGTTGAGTAATCCAAAAAGGGACTTGACCCAAAGAGTTCAATACCTGGCCACAGGAGATGGAACAAAAACTTGGAGAGTTGAGTTACTAAAGGGAATTAACTGATACTGAGATATCCAAAACAGGCATGGCACATAGAATTAGAACAATATAAATAAAGAGTTCAGTTTAAAATTCCAGTGTATGTCACCTGAAGAAGGTCAGAGCATACAATGACAAACTTTATGAACATAGGAATAAAGACAATGACCACAGTCTGAATGATGCAGTTATTTCATCACAGAAATATAGACAGATTGTATTAAAGAGTATTTACATTGACTGTTAGAATTTAAAGCAATTTCATCCATTTATGAGTTCATCTAGGAATTGAAATTAATTTCTTGACATTTATTTTGTAATAAAATAAACAATAGAATGATTAAAAATAACAAGATCTTTATACTTCTGTGTGTCATGTCCCTTCAGAAAGTTGGTGATCAAGACTCTCCACAATTTCCTATTATGTGTAGTTCTTAATAATGATTTTTTTATGCCCTCACTCTTGTTTTTGGCTAGTTTTGTAGTCCAGTGGATATCAGCTCGGAACGAGAAATCTGGGAGCCAAGTTCAAATTCCACTTGAATTCTTTGCATTCATTTACACGCAAATAACCTTGGGAAAGGTATTGATCCATTTTGATCCAGCTATGGGTTAAGTAGCAGGACAGATTAGGTTCTATAGTCTTGGCTGGTAACCAATCTACTGTAGAAAGTAATTGCAACCTACTACAGGATAATCTTCTGTCCAGTGAGTCATGTTTCTTTCGAGATTTGGTTGCCAAAGTGTTTGTCATATGTGGCACTTAACTGACGAAGTAATAGAAAAACTTTGATAGAAACAAGGTAGAGAGTACTAAACTGCCCTCTTGTATGGCAAGTGAATGCTGGACAATCTTAAAGATGAAGAAGAAACTTAAAGCAACAAAAAATGTGGTTCTACAGAAGGATGCTGAGGATCCCATGGACTGAATATGTGAGCAACAAAAAAGTTTTGAAGATAATGGAAAACAAAAAAGAAATTTATATTTGTCAGGAAGACACAGTTGAGGTTTCTGGGGGTGCATATTGTGGAAGTAGAGCTTGGAAAATCTGATATTCACCAGAGGGATAATTGAAAATTTCATAATGTTTTTTTTCCCGCTCTCTCTTTTTCTTAGAAATTAAAGAGAAATGTTCTATTTGATAGGATTTGAACCTGCATCTCTCTTAGATTTCTGAATATTCAGTCCAATAGAATAATTAATAAATAAAATATCTACTCAAATATGAACATCCATTAAAAATAATGCTTATGGTGATATATATATATAGTGTTAGGGCGCCGCTCCTATTTGACTACAAATGGACTGTTCCCATTGCTATATATAGCAATGGTGGATTCTCTACAGGAGAGTCATAGGGAGTCGTAGAGAGTCACTTGAGAGTCTCTAATGAGTTACTGAAGAGTCAGTGCGAGTCAGTGAAGAGTTAGTCACACTTCCGGTGCGTACCGGAAAGTAATCACGTTTACACACGTCCTACGACGGATTGGACTCTTGTATCTTTCTATTGTAAATAGTACTAATCACTTCTGTACATACTAACCGTCTTTCCGCGGAATACAACTTATATTCTGATTCTGTTGTTGAGTTATTCATTTATACTTGGAGACATTACATATAGTTATTATTACTATTATTATAATAGCTATAAAGTTGCAGTATAATAATAATAATAATAATAATAATAATAATAATAATAACTATATACCTATGCTCTACTTTTGTATTGAGAACTTTTTAAAAGTAAATATCTAACTGTGGAATTACATCCATTAGTATTAATCACTTGTATATATATTTTTACATATAAAAAATTCGAAATTTATATTTATTTGCATACAAAATTTTCAAAATTTATGGTTGTACAATCATGTCAGTGAATTGAATTTGCTTCATCGGCAATATTATGGAAAATCTTTCTACAATATTTAAGATCAGCAATGAAGTGAATTCAATTTGCTGGAATGATTGTAAATTTTGAATTTTTTATATGTAAAAATACATATTGGTTCTGTAAAGAAATAATTTCATTTATATTGTGCACTCTGGCTGGATCAGTTTTAATATTTAATTTTTAACAATAGGATCTCCTTTGGGATTTTACCATCAAGCCACTTTTGGATTTAAAGATTTATATATGTAAATTAAGTTGAAAGAAATACTATTAAAAAAATATTGTTGAATTCTATAATAATAAAATTATAGTTTCTGAAAGCCACAAAAAATTCTTAAAGAAGTCATATAAAAAACATTAAACCAATTTTAATTGAATGAATAAACATGATTGATAAATATAATTTGAATTAAATTGAATTCACATTTAAAATATATATTTTTTCACTCTCAAGGTTCATATTCAGTTTAAGTTAACAATCGGATTCACTATAAAAATTATGGCTTTTTTAATCAAATAGAAAACAATTTATGCTAGTGATTTTCTAAGCACAAGGCCACAATTAGGAGGTACCCAGTGAAGATTGAACTTGCTGCTCGGTTGTAATAGGTTCTATTGAGACAAGCTCGCTAACCATTACACCATGTTGAGATAGCCAAACACAGCTTATGTTATATGGAATTTAAAAAAAGATTATCAATGAATTATCATTGAAAGAATTTTCTCTTCAAGAAAATGGTTCAAATTTATTACCTGCTGACAATTGGAATAGATAGATCTATCTATCGCCCGGTTCACACTCCACCAACATCTATTGAACAGGTTAAGAGGCTCATCCCTTGTTCCCTGTTTAGGATGTGGTTTCTGGCTTTCTCTTTTCCAATCTTCTCACTTTGTTTTTTTTTCGATTGGAGTAGATAGATCTATTTATCGCCCGGTTCATACTCCACCCACGTCTATTGAACAGGTTAAGAGGCTCATCCCTTGTTCCCTGTTTAGGATGTGGTTTCCGGCTTTCTCTTTTCCAATCTTCTCACTTTGTTTGTTTTTTTTCAATTGGAGTAGATAGATCTATTTATCGCCCGGTTCATACTCCACCCACGTCTATTGAACAGGTTAAGAGGCTCATCCCTTGTTCCCTGTTTAGGATGTGGTTTCCGGCTTTCTCTTTTCCAATCTTCTCACTTTGTTTTTTTTTTTGTTCAATTGGAGTAGATAGATCTATCTATCGCCCGGTTCACACTCCACCCACGTCTATTGAACAGGTGAAGAGGCTCATCCCTTGTTCCCTGTTTAGGATGTGGTTTCCGGCATTCTCTTTTCCAATATTTTCACTATGATGTAGCCCCCTGCACATCTGTGGCGTTACCGCCTTGCTCGGGGTGATATGATTAAAAAAAAAGAAATATATATTTATATTTAAAAAAATTTTTTAAATAAAATAAAACGCTTTAACATACTGGGTCGTTTTACGACTTTCCTTTTTTTCCTGTAATTTTTAAGAATATTCACGACAGGTTTTGTGGAAAGCCTACAGACGACAGCAAAGGAAAACTGAGAAAAAAATAAGGGAAATAAACTTAAGCAATCATTTGAAATTTTTCAGCAACATCTGGAATTTCTTTAATAGATTTTAACATTTAGCTGCAAAAAATGGAAACTTTATATTTCACATGAACTAATGACATAAAATCAAAAGTCGTATCAACTTGAAGTGCATCTAGCATTGCTTATTCACAGTGATTTGTTTCGAAAATATGTCATCATTACTTTTGAAGGAAAATGCATCTTTATACAAAAGATTTAATTACAATAATTCCCATTCCTTGAAAATATAGTGTTTTATATTTCCTTGTTAAAATACATTAGTTGCAATATCTAAACTTATTTATAAATGGAATTTTGTCAGTGCGTGTGTGTGTGTGTCTGTGTGTGTGTCTGTTACCTATAGACTTCCGAAACGGCTGAACTGATTTTCTTGAAAATTTACACAGTTGTACCATAAGCGTCTGCGAGTGTTCTTGGCTAGGTTTGTGTCGAGGTACCCCCGATAAATATCGAAAATCGATAATCGAAAAAATCGGGTTATAGAAGGAGTGGTCCGATTTTAATCAAATTTGATATACTCATAGACAAAGACATGAGAAACGATATTCAGAAGTTTCAAGGTTGCAGTTCTTACAATAGTGCAGAAAATAGATAATATATATATATAAGGCAAGATGTTTGTGTGTGCGTCTGTTTATCTGCCTGTATGTCTGTATTTTTTCAGCCCTTTTATTTTAGCTTTTGCTTTGGGTTTGGCTCTAAGTAGGTATAATTGTAGTTCTTAGTCTCAGCCATCAAACCATTTACTCAAAGGACTTATTTAGCCTTCAAAATTCAGTTTACGACGAAAAAAACTTATTTGATATCGATACCAGGAAATTAAAATTTGACTTACATCCATTCATTTTTCTTTCAGTCTACAGTTTCGCTTTAACTGGAAACAACTATTGTTTTTTCGTCTTTCGTGCCAACGTCCAAAGAGTCTGAGCTCCAAGACCATGGATTATTTTTAAAGCTTTCATTACATCCGAGCAACGCCGGGCTATACTGCTAGTAGATTTATAATAAGGGATAAATATTCATTATTTACAGGATTTCACTTAGAACGTTTGTTCCAGAATTTAGTGGTATAGCAATTGTGAGTTATGAAATACTGTTGTCATATCTGGTCAGGTGCCCCTGCTGTTGGTCTCAGTGTTCTCGACAGGCACCAAAGAAGAATCTGTAATGTGATAGGTCCTGACCTGGCAGCTCGACTCCAGCCACTTTCTCATCGTGAGATGTGGCTTCCCTCTGTCTCTTCTACAAATATTTTCATGGCTTCTGCTCCGAAGAACTTAACTCACTTGTGCCCCCTCTACAAGAATTTACTCAGGCAACCAGACTGGCAACAAGGTCCCACCCTTTTACAGTTAGATCAACCAAATGCAGTTGGCACTTCTACTTACAGCTTCTTTTCTCGCACTTCATGCCTGTATATACTTGCTTTCCTGATGGCTATAATCTCCAAGAATTTAAATGCAAAGTCAATTCCCATCTCTTATCCACTTAACTCCAGACCTTTCTACATAACCCTGTGTATCTTGTTCTTTTTCTTTCTTTCTACTTTTTTAAATGTCTTCACTCCCATGTTCACATCCTTTCTCTTGCCCTTTCTTTTTCACCCCCTGTAGCTGGTTCATCTTTGTCTTCATTCATTTTCTTGTCTAAAACTTTAACTCTTTTGTGTAGCCCGCTGCATATCAACCAAACGCCTTGTTTAGGGTGAAATGATTAAAAAAAACTCCTGGAATGGGTAGTGCAGGATTAGACACAGTGGAAACAGAGTGAGCACCAACCAAATGGCAACATGGACAATAGAACGAGAGAAATCAATTCCTGGAGATTAATTAAAAGAAAATTCCCTAAAGATTACAGAGATCGGCAATTACCTGAAGAAGGTCAGAGAGCACAATGGCTGAAAATTTGGGACAATAACAACAAAGATGAAGAAAATAGTTCGAATTAAATAATGACAATTCCTCGTCTTAAAATGTCAGACACAAGTAATGTATTAGTTGAGATTTCATTCCATCATTCAGTTATCAAAGAAAACCAAAAGTAGGAGTTTTCAAAAGTGATTCTTATCAACAGGTGGGGCCGATGGGCCTATTCAAGTAGTCGATAAGTACCTGGGTATCAAAAGGGTGTTGATAAATATATCGTGATGACTAATGACTAAAACAAACCAATTTCTAACCAAATGGTAATGTCCGTGCACATCAAACACCACCTTGTAGAAGAAATCCGAACGGTACGGTTACGCTGCTTATTGCCTGAATAGTAGCTAGCTTTAACTGTGTAGTAGCTGTTGTCAGCTGTTCTTGCAAGTCACGCAGATAATTATATATAGTAGGAGGAAGAGTCCATTCTTGGTAGAATGGCACCATACACACACACACACACACACACACACACACACACACACACACACACACACACACATATATATATGTAAACATGTTACGGAGATTCACGAATTTTAACGAAACTTGGTTATAAACAACCGACAATTTGAAATGAATTGTTTGAACATTATTTTTTTTATGGATACTCGTATTTAAGTAGATATTCTGTTTTTAATTAAACAGTATTATATATTTATATCTACTGCCAAATGACACACATTTTCGTAATAAGCATTTATTGTAAATAATCAGGCCAGTAGATATAAATATATAATACTGTTTAATTAAAAACAGAATATCTACTTAAATACGAGTATCGATAAAAAATAAAAAATAATGTTCAAACAATTCATTTCATATATATATATATATATTAATGCAGGTTTCATTGAATAATATAGACAAGTTTTGTCTATTAATTTTGTGTAGGATCCGTTCATCCCGTCTGATATACTTGATGGTGGTATCGTTGAAAGACAACAAAAAATCACAGTAATTGTTGATTTTTTTATCGGGTCTAAGCTTTTGCCTCACATAAGCCATTATCAAAGAGTAAATATTAACACACAGTAAACATAGAACATTTATTAACAATAAAAAGAATTAAATTGAAAATATGTCAATCCCTACCGTCGGATGCTCCTGCTATTCATCTCGAGGTTCTCAACAAAATCCAAACAAGGATCTTCAATATAATTGGTCCTGTGTTGGCATCTCGACTTCAGTCACTTTCTCACCGTGGCTTCCCTCTGTCTTTTCTACAAATATTTTCAGGACAACTGATCTGACGAACTTTTCACCCTGGTGCTCCGACCACGTGAATTTCATGTGAACTTGGATACTTTGTATTTAGCTATTTATTCTATTGGCGAATATGACAAAAAAAATTATTCCAGTCTGTTTTTTTTTTAATCGTATCACCCCGAGCAAGGCGGTAACACCACTGATGTGCAGGGGGCTACGTAATAGTGAAAAGATTGGAAAAGAGAAAACCGGAAACCACATCCTAAACAGGGAACAAAGGATGAGCCTCTTAGCCTGTTCAATAGACGTGAGTGGAGTGTGAACCGGGCGATAGATAGATCTATCTACTCCAATTGAAAAAAAAAATACAAAGTGAGAAGATTGGAAAAGAGAAAGCCAGAAACCACATCCTAAACAGGGAACAAGGGATGAGCCTCTTAGCCTGTTCAATAGCCGTGGGTGGAGTGTGAACCGGGCGATAGATCTATCTACTCCAATTATATATGTATATACGTCATCATAACCAGGCAATCGGGCTTGGTAACTACACGTCTGGGGTCTATGATTCGGGAAAGACACGTGGAGACATAAATTATTACTAAATAACAATTACTGAGAACATTTTAAAGAAGGAACTTGTTAACAATGTCTAGTCATTAGTTAATTAGCAACTGTGTTCCTCGACAGAACTCATCTCCTCAGGAAATTGAAGTCTTAATGCCACCACCATATAAAATGCTGCCATGACTTTTGTGACCGTTGCTTTTGTGTAATATTAATCTCTCTCACATTCAGCAGACGTAACAGTGCATCAACAAGTACTAAATAAGAGACTGCTTAGGTATACGAGGTCATGTAAGCTTAGATGTGCCGATGGTGTTATATACAATAGCTCGAAATTGTCACTTAGAATGCCGAATTCTAATTACAGTTGGATTTGTTATATTTTCTTCATCTTCTTCTTCTTCATCTTTTATGTGCCCTGTCCTTTCAGGACGTAGGCGATCATGGTAGTCCATAATTCTATACCTGGTGGCTCTTAGCACGCTTTCTCCATGCAACCCCCGTTCTGTCATCTACTAGCTCAAGCCCATAAATCTAGAATATAAATGTATAGAAACTACCATGGTCACAAAATGAGGGATCAGTTTTTATATAGATTATAATATGAAATTGATCCCCCATTTTATATCCACATTATAATTTCTTATAAACAGTTGGCATATATATTCTTCTTCTATGTGCCCTGTCCTTTCAGGGCGTAGGCAATCATGGCCTTCCACGTCTTCCTATCCCTGGTGGCTCTTAACACGCTTTCTTCTGTTGCCCCATGCAACCCTCGTTCCGTCATCCACCTGCTCCGGTCCTTCAAATATGTTATCCGCTGCTTTCCCCTGTCTCTTTTCCCTCTATCTGACCTGTTAGTATCAGATTCTCCAAGCTATCCTTCCTCATTGCATATCTCAGCAACTTCAGTTGTCTCTTCCTGATTAATTTCCTTTTCGTTTCCATCCTTTCCAAAACCTCATCATTGCTCAATCCATGATAACCACAACATCCTTCTTCAATTGCTTCAAATTTTTCCTTCATCTTTAATGATATTGTCCAGCATTCACTGTCATATTGAAAAAACTGACATCACATAGCAATCCAGTACTCTTTTTCTTTTTTGTTTCTAGCGAAATTTTCCTGTCTCTTAATACTTTACTCAACTTCTGGAACTCGTCCTTCGCCATGTCAATTCGCCTTCGGATATCTGTGTTGCACTTTCTGTCTTCTGTTAGAACATTACCCAGGTATTTAAATTTTTGTACCTGCTTGATTTTAGTATCCCCCACCCGTATTTGGCATTTTGAGCTGCTCTTTTTGCTAATGACCATGCTGGAAAATGCCCCCGAGAAAGGTATAAATCCACTTCTTCTCTGCTCAGCTATAGGTCAATTAGTGAGACTTGCATCATTATTATCGACAAAAATCTTTTTCCTGGCTTTAAATAACCATGAAAACCGTAGAAAACGAATCAATCAATATTTTGTAGCTAGTTATAATTAATATTAATATATTTTGTTTCTTTTTAACAACTTTCTTTAAATTTTTAACTGAAAACTATGCCTTTGAATATGAAAACCTGTTTCTTTTGACCATAAAATGCTTTTCTAGAATGGTCTGGTGAAGAGTCTTCAAGTTATCTGTACGTTGAAGCTTTCCCAACTATTTTTTAATTCCAAAAAGTATAGAAATCATAGATGACCATTTCCTTATGACCCCCACCTTGCAAACAGGACCTGTTCTTTGGAAATGTCTTCTTTTCTGTGCTATGTGCCTTCAGGACGAGCAATCATGACTCTCCACAATTTCCTTCTTTTTGTTACTTTGGTGTTCATTTGCTCACACTTTTCAAATTGTTTTCTCTTTTACCGTCAGAATTCTCTGTGTGAGTCAAATTCTTGATTTCTTCTTTCTTTATTATTTAATTTTTGTTTTTATAATCGTGTCGCCCCAAGCAAGGCATTTAACCGACACTGTTAAGCAGGGAGTTACATAGGAGGAAAGTTATGAGAAAGAGTGACAGTTTATAGCGGGTGTCAGGAAGTGTGTAAAAGAAGGATGACTGTGGCCACAAAGTGAGGGATCAGTTTATATATCGATTGTAATGTAGAATTGATTCCCCCATTATGTCCACATTATAATAGTATAGAATTTTTTTTATAATCATATCGCTCCAAGAAAAGCATTTTATTGCCACTGTTTTGCAGGGGGTTACATAAAAGAAAAGTTATGAGAAAGAGTGACTGGTTATAGGGGGTGTCAGGAAGTGGGTAGGAGAAGGATAAGAATACTGATGAGAGTGGAGTGGACGAAAAAGGAGCATGAGAGAGAGGATGTAGGTGAGTAAGACAGGAGATGACTATTGACTTTACATTTAAATTCTTGGAGATTGTAGCTGTCGGGAAAACAAGTAAACGGAAGTGAATTCCACAGGCGGGAAGTGCGAGAGAAGAAGCTGCTGGAGTAGAATTTGCGTTTACAATTTATTGGTTTCGCAGTAAAAGGGTGGGACCTAGTTGCTAATCTTGTGGCTCGAGTAAATTCATATATAGGGAGCACCAGTGAGCTAAGTTCATTTGAGCAGAAGCCATGAAAGTATTTGTAGAAGAGACACAGGGAAGCCACATTGCGCAGGTGTGAAAGTGACTGTATCCGAGGTGCTAAGTCGGGATCGATCACATTATACCCACTCAGATTTACGATTGACAAAAAAAATTTTGAAAAATTTCAATATTTAATCATTTTTTATTTGGCGGGGGTCAGTTTCTCATACAACGTTATATTAAATCGAGCCTCCATTTTGAAACCAGTCACCGGTACGACATTACAGCTACCTGTAAATGTGTTCATTATCAAATTTTTTGAACTTTTTTCAGTGCAATATTATCTTTTACACATTAAACTTTACGAAAGACAAAAAAGTTTGCAGAAATTTCAATACTTAAACAATTATAGGTGGTGACCAGTTTTTCATACAACCTTATAGTGGATTGAAAATGGAGGGTCGATTTACTATAACGTTGTATGAGAAACTGCCCCCCCCCCCGCCAATTTGTTTAAATATTGTAAATTTTCAACTACTAATCCTCATATTTGTATATATTTTCGGCGCACCTGAAGCAGACTACCACCACGTTTAATTTCGTTGTTTTTCATTTTTTTATGATAATCGGAAAGTTTAAGTAACAGTTGATAGAACTGCGCTGAAAAAAGTAAAAAAACAAAAACAAAACAAAGAAAAACAACGAAATTAACATAAACAAAGCGACCCCACCACGAGTGGTTTGAAAATGGAGGATCGATTTACTTTAACGTTGTATGAGAAATTGACCCCCATCACCAATTTTTTTAGATATGGTAATTTTTCAAATTTCTTTTTTGATAATCGGAAAGTTTAAGTAACCATCAATAGGACTGCGCTGAAAAAAGTCAAAAAAAAAAAAAAGAAAAAATGAAAAACAACGAAATTAAACGCGGTGGTAGTCTGCTTCAGGTCCGCCGAAAATATATGCAAATATGAGGATTAGTAGTTAGCAAATGGAAGTATAAGTCCGAATGGTGCATCTCGACTGTCTCCAGACTGCCTCACAGCTACCCTTCCCAGAAGTCACTCCGGTTATTATTTATAGCAGGAAGAAGAGTCCATTCCACGTAGAAGGGTACCATAATAGGTTTATAATAGAACTAGAACAGAAATGCATTCTTACCTTTTCCGATGGCATTAGTGCAACGCGAGAACAAACTCTCTAGCAGTATTCGATTTTTTCGGAGTACCCCTTATTTGTAACTTTCTTTAGTGGCATATTAACTAATACCAAAATTTAATTTTGGGAGGAGCATTAGCAATTTCTTTTACAAAAATACGTGCGTTGTCGTGCAGTGGATATTGACACAGAACAAGAAATTGGAGAGCCGACTTCGAATTCCAGTTGCAATTGTTGCATTTACTTACGCGCAAATACCTTGGGAAATGTATAAATCCGTCTCTTCCCTCCAGCTAGGGGTTAAATAATAGGACAGATTGATTTCTATAGCTTTGGTTGGCAACCAGTCTACCGCAGAAAGTAATGGCAAACTACTGCGGGAAAATCTTCTACTTAGTAGATATGATCGCCCAATCGTGTATCACGTATGGCACTTAACCGACTGACAGATTGCTGATATATATATATAGGTGTGAGTTTGTGCAAAACAAACATAGGTAAGGCATTCCTGAACTTAATAGAAAAACACTTCCTTGCAGACAAACCGAATAGCAAAAATATTCAACAAAAATAACGTCAAGAACAGTTACAGCTGCATAAAAAATAAAACACAAATAATAAAAAGCCACAACAAAAAATTAACAACCTACAATCATACAACCAACGAACCTCAATGCAACTGCAGAAATGGAACTACATGTCCACTCCAGAGAAATTGCCAACAAACAAACATAGTATATAAAGTCAAGGTAAGTGCAAACAACAATACAATGTACTACATCGGTGCCACTGATGGAACCATTTAAGAAAAGAAAAAACAACCACAATCCTTCATTCTCCAACAGAAAATACTCGAACAGCACTACACTATCCACATACGTATGGCATCTAAAAGACAGAAATATTTCACCAACAATAAACTGGAAAATATTGAAAAATCACCTTCCTACAACAACAACAAAAATTCCAAAAAACATTCCTACTTTGCCTACATGAA
Source organism: Ascarosepion bandense (assembly GCA_037127315.1). Taxonomy (NCBI): domain Eukaryota; kingdom Metazoa; phylum Mollusca; class Cephalopoda; order Sepiida; family Sepiidae; genus Ascarosepion; species Ascarosepion bandense. The sequence goes on from JBBBDQ010001500.1 coordinate 4,823,095, forward strand.
AATGTAGCAATTATATCTCATACCCCACAAAACAACTGACTGAACATCAGATCAGAAATAATTTCCAAATGTAGACACGGAGATAAATACCTATTATCACAATTTATACCAAACGGGTAAAAAAAAGGAACCGTTGATACCATAATCCTATCAATTATTCTCTAGTTCAAACTACCACCATAATAATTGCATTTATTATTATTATCATCACACCACCATTACTAATTACTACTACTGCGTTACAATAACTAGTTGCTACCACAACTGTTATTACTATTGCCGTATTAGTCCGCAATCATCATTAACGTAAATTACTCCTCTTTTCCGTAGTAAAATTAATACAGCTACATAAAAACTAACAAGGTTTACAAATTAGAATTTCTACGATTTAGAAATGTGCAACCACCAAAAAACAAGCTAATAACCGACTTTAAAATAACAATAAAGCCTTAAATAATAAAAAAAATAATAGCAATTCTTACCTCAAATAGTTTCACACAGAGCACGTCATATGTACATATCTGCGCGTTGACATCGCTACACTATTTGAATACACCAACTAAATGCGTATGTATGTACGCAACGGCACACATACACACATATATATGCCAAGCCCCATACGGTTCACATATAGTTATGTTTTCGTGAGTCCCGGTGGGCAGACGCTCGCGTGTGTGTGTCTCTGCGTACATCAATGGGTGTAAAAGTGTGTATATGTCTGCGTTTGTCACGACGACAAATTTTCCTCCCAATTTCCCTCCCACTTCTACAAAAATACACCAATATACGCAGCTCTATATATAGTCAATTTTTTAAAAAATTAATCCATTTGTCTGACGATCGCAGGAGCGTGAAACCCAGGGTCACAAACTCACACCTATCTATATGAATATGTCACCTCTATCATTGATTTTGAGCGCTTTCAAATAAGTACCGCGCATATATAATATATAAATAATATATGTTTAACAAATTGCATATATATATATATATATATATATATATTACCAAATATGTATTGCTGGTAAATTTTTAAACCAAAATATATTGTATTGCTGGTTATTTGTTTACTATGAAAATGTATTGCTGTTATTTTTACTATATTTTTTTATACTTTCATAGTGCTTTGACTCCAGTTTGGGGTCAGTTATTTGCCCATAGTTGAGACCCTAACAGGTGCTACCACACCAGGTCAGAGTGGACCTGGAAACAACAGAAATTAAGAGGTGGTTGCTCGCCCCTCAAAACCTTCTAATCAGAGGCCTTGCTGCTGGATGTAATTTATGGTCACATCCAGGACAGTCTGTAACCTTATGCTTGACTATAATATAAATATCTTGTCACCTAACGAGGCAAACAGGCCAAGAGCGACGTCAGTACCCATTGAGTACCCAATTTCTTTTGGGCTTGTAGCAGACTAAGCTTAATAAATGCCTCCAATGGTCTCATAACTAAACGAAAACGAAAAGAAAACCAATTCAGACGTTACAGATAGATTTTATTGCACTGGGAATAAACTTGGCTCATTCCGGCTTTTAAAGACGACAAATCACATCTGCCATTGGAAAATTCCATTCATACAATATACAACTACGTTAATCCGACCTTCGATTACCGTTAAGGGAAGTTTTATTTCTTTGTTATGTCATCCTCGTCGTCCATGGCTCCATTGATTTATTATCGATTACAATGTCTACTTATTACACGTAGTTAGACAGGAATGCAGGGTGAACAAAAGTTCATTTTCATTCTTTTTCTTCTTCCGTTTCTTCGAGGTGCTATGGCATTTCAGAACGAAAGTGATCATGGCTCTCCACTACTTCCTATCCTTTGTAGCTCTAAGCAATATTTGTCCTCTTACTATACCTTCCATCCCTGTTCTGCAATCTATTTCCACAAGTTCAACAGGTTACTCGCTTTTTTCCTCCTGCTCGTCTTACCTTCTCTATATCACGTGAGTGTCAAACTCTCCAAACACTCTTTCCTCATCATGTGTTCTAAACATGTTCATCTTTTTCTTCCTCATTATTAGTTCAAGTGCCTCTTTCGTTTCAGTTTTTTCTGAAAATATTATTGTTACTTTTTTGTTTCAACCATAATATCCTCAGCATCCTTCTGTTGAACCACATCTTTGTTACTTTAAGTCTTCTTTTTGTCTATGAGGAAATTATCCAGCATTCATTGCCTTATAAGAGAATTAATATTACATTGCAGTTCAGTAGTATTTCTAAAGGAATTTTCCTATATCTTAATACTTTTTTTTTTTTTTTTGCATTTGAAAAGCATATTTCGCTCTGTAATATAATAATCTGGCCCCACCCGAAGAAGGAAGCTGATGCAAGCGGGGGCGTTTTCCGGCCGTTGAAAGGAACGGATGTTTGTTTGACCTTATTTCCGGTAGTAGCGGAAATGGCTACAAGAGGCAAGCAGAACAGGTGTCCCTGAGAATTACGTGGGCGTGCGTAGGCGAGGCAAAAATCGGAAGTACCGGTTTGGAGATAAAAAGACCTCGGGCACGGATTTCACGGCAGTCTAGTCAGAAGAGTCAGAGGGACAGAGTAGACCAGACCAGAGGAGCAACAGATACGACGACCCCCCCCCCCCGTCACCCCTGTCAACCTTAGAGGCGCGCTCTCTCACTCTCTGTTCACTAGACTACACGGTCCATCGTTCATCAATAAAAATATAAGTCATATATTTTTATATATACCCGTGTTTGTCTGTTTATTGGTATACAACAGCTCTTCTAATGCGCCTACGGGATTCTGTGTCACGTTTTCCGTCGTCTGTTAAAATACTTCTCAATTCAATCTCTGTACCCGCTTAGTTTTGACGTATCTCGCTCACACCTACGCTCTTCCTTTTTGCTATCGATCATACATTTTGTTTTCTTACATTTAATAGTTAGTCTTTTCTTCCGCTTTTCTTTACTACCATGTCTAGGTGTTCGTGTAATTTTTATGTCTACCATCAACACTGTATCATCTGTATATCTTATGTTGCTTGGATTTTCAGTTACGTGCCATACGTGTTGCATGCTTGGGCGATCATGTCTCTTTCGAGACATGACTGACTGGGCAGAAGATTATCTCGCAGTAGGTCGCCATTACTTTCTGTGATAGACTGGTTGCCAGCCAAGGCTATAGAATCCAGTCTGTCCTGATATTTGACTCATAGCTAGAGGGGGAAGAGATGTATTATATTATTAAGTAGTAATTAGTGGGGGGTTAGTTTATTACTTCATAACAATATAAAATTGATCCCCCACTTTATGCCCATTAGAAGCCTTAATCATGTTTTCAACTATTATATTCAGTCAGTCAGTTAAGTGCCATACGTGATACACGCTTTGGGAGATCATGTCTCGAAAGAGACATGACTGACTGGGCAGAAGATTATCCCGCACTAGGTTGCCATCACCATTCAATTTGTTGTTTTTCATATTTTTTACTTTTTTCAGAGCAGTCTTATCGATTATTACATAAAGTTTCTGATTATCAAAACTAATTTGGAAAAAATTTCAATATTTAAACAATTTTAGTGGTGGGGACTCAATTTCTCATACAACGTTATAGTAAATCGATCCTCCATTTTGGTACCACTCGCGTTGGGGTCGCTTTGTTTTGTATGTTTTGGGACGAGTTGTTGCTCTTGTTTTTGTCTTTTTCAAGTTTTCTTTAATTCTGACGATGACATCTTCCTCGGAAACTCCAAGAATGACTTTCATCGAAAATTTCGCAAAGGATTGAGTTGTTGAATATGCGCAAGCAAAAAAGTTAATTGCACAGGATCGATTTACTATAAGGTTGCACGAAAAACTGAGCCTCCCCCCATTAAAATTGTTTAAATATTGAAATTTTTCCACATATTTTTTTGGCAGTCGAAAAGTTTAGGGTTTAATCGATAAGATCGCACTGAAAAAAGTTTAAAAAAATGAAAAATAACAAATTGAAAGGTGGTGGTAGTCTCCTTCAGGTTCGCCTCTTTCTTAAATAAATCAAATTTTCCTAGTAGTTCAAATATGCCTTTATATCATACTTTATCAAATGCCCATGCATAATTTATGAAACTTATGTATACGTAGTCCCAAGTAATAAGTAGTGGGGTTGCATCCAAATATTTACATTTATGTTCTCTTAGTTTTTAATTATTTAATGCTAAGCAAGGCAAAAAATCCGCTAAGACAGAAGCGGTTGCTGAGTAAGATAATGTCATTAAAACACTATTAAGTAAAGAGAGAAATACAAAAACAAATATTAACAATTAACAATTGACATTTCATTTAAACTTTTGAAGATCATAGTTTAGCTGGAAGCAAGAAGCCAGAAGTAAATTCCCCAAATGAAAAGTTTAACAGAAGAAACTATTAACATAGAACTTACGGTAACATCTTGCGATTTCAACTGTAAAATGATGAGACCTTTCCGCCAATCTAGTACTGCGCTCATATATTCATATAGTGTAGGTAACATAGAGAAAAGTCCATCACAACAATTATGATGAAAGTATTTTTTTAATAATTTCACCCCAAGCAAAGCAGAACCGCTACAAGTGCGCAGATGCTTACAGTGAGAGAAAAGACTGGGTACTACGGGTATTGAAGAAAGGATAAAAAGGAACGGGTTTCAAGAAGATAGAAGATGGCAATTTACGTTGCAGTTAATTTTTTTTGTGATTGTAAGTGAACGGATGGGTGTTCCATTGGCAGGAAGTGCGAGAAAAGAAACTATTAAGTGGCGGTTACATTTAACTATTTCCACGGTAGAAGAAGTAGGACCTAAATGCCAATCTAGCAGTTCGTTGTTGCTTAACCTCGGTGGTCGTACGGGAACCGGTTTTCAACGTGATGTAAGCCCATTATGTCATCTGCACATCGAAGCATACAACACCTGGTATTCCCAAGTGGTCAGCCATCTAGATACTGACCAGGCTCAACGTTACTTAACTTCGGTTATTATACGGGAACCAATGTTTTAACGTGATGTGTCCTTGAGCCTAAAATATATCCTAATCATTGTATTTTTCTTTTTTAACTTGCAGCCCCACTTTTTGAAGAGAGGGCATTTTTGTGATCCCTACAATGTAATCCTAACATACCTGGCAAAAACTGCCCATGGTATCGTTCCAATGACACAGTCTTAAGCTACAGCCCGGAAAATTAATCGCCATTGCACAAATTCTGTTAATAACCAGAAATATATATCAATATTATTTTTAGCCTTTTGTGAATGCTTTGGAAGACAATGTAAGTTAAGATGCTATAGTCAAAGTTTTCATTTAAAGAATTGTCTTTTTCTGAGAATTAGATGGGTAGAGAGGTGATAAAGTATCTTTACAAGTGGCTGTAGAAAACCATTTCCAACTAGATTCATTTCCCAAATCACTTTCCACGAAAGGAAATTAAATCTCAAAAAACAAAGCAGGTTCGCAGAATTACTTTTATATCAGTCAGTTAAGTGCCATACGTGAAACACGCTTAGGCGATCATGTCTTTTTCGAGACATGACTGAAGATTATCCCGCAGTAGGTTGCCATTACTTTCTGCGGTAGACTGGTTGCCGACCAAGGCTATAGAACCCAATCTGTCCTGCTATTTAACCCATAACTGGAGGGAAGAGACGGATTAATACCTTTCCCAAGGGTATTTGTGCGTAAGTGAACGCAAAGGATTCAGCTGGAATTCGAACTCGGCTCACCGGTTTCTCGTTCCGAGCCGATATCCACTGTACCACAACGCACATCCCGCACTACTTTTATATACACTGCTCAAAAAAAATTAGAGGAACATTTCGAAAACACACCAGGTCTAAACAGGGGAAAACTGATCTTGAATATCTTTCCTGATAATAAGTAGGTGATGTATTAGTAACAAAATGATGCCTCATAATTTGATAGAAATGAAAATGATCACCCTATAGAGGGGGGAAATCAAAGACACTCCAAAATAAAAGTGAAAAATGATGCAGCAGACTGGTCCATTTTGCCAAAATGTCATTTAGAAACTCAAAATGATTTTCAGTAGTTTGTGTGGCACCCACGTGCTAGTACGCATGTCTGACAACGTCGGGGCATGCTCCTAATGAGATGACGGATGGTGTTCTGAGGAATCTCCTCCCAGATCTGCTCCTGGACAGTCTAAGGGGCAGCCTGGCGGTACCTGATGGACCTAAACATAATGTCCCAGAGGTGTTCTATTGGGTTTAGGTCAGGTGAACGTGGGGGCCAGTCAATGGTATCAGTTCCTTCATCCTCCAGCCACATGAGGTCGGGCATTGTCGTGGACCAGGAGGAACCCAGGTCCCACTGCACCAATGTAGGTTCTGACAAGTGGTCCAAGGATTTCATCCTGATACCTAATAGCAGTTAGTATGCCATTATCTAACCTGTAGAGGTCTGTGCATCCATCCAGGGATATGCCTCCCCAGACCATCACTGACCCACCACCAAACCGGTCATGCTAAATGATGTTGCAGGCAGCATAACGTTCTCCACGGCATCTCCAGACCCTTTCACGTCTATCGCACGTGCTCAGATTGAACCTGCTCTCATCGGTGAAGAGCACAAGGCACCAGTGGCGTAGTTGCCAATTCTGGTGATCTATGGCAAATGCCAATCGAGCTCTACGGTGCTGGGCAGTGAGCACAGAGCCCCCCTACAGAATGTCGGGCCCTCAGGCCACCCTCATGGAGCCTGTTCCTGATTGTTTGGTTAGAAACATTAACACCAGTGGCCTGCTGGAGTTCATTTTGTAGGGCTCTGGCAGTGCTCATCCTGTTCCTCCTTGCACAAAGGCGCAGATACCGATCCTGCTGCGGGTTTAAGGACCTACGGTTTCTGAACGCGCAATTTTAAACTTTAAAACGAATTATGGCGTTTTTATCCATGGTTGTATGGACATAAGAGGTATTTCTTAGTAGGTTACACTTAGTCAGAATTTCCGTTCTTTCATTCAACAGTTCATTTTTGTTTGGGAATAGAATAATCTCTAACTTTTCTTCTTGGCACAGTCTACATATTTTGCCACCGTTATCAGGCTTGTTTTTTTTTTACTATGCTCCAGGTTATGGCTGGGTCGTTCCCATATTTTGATTTTAATTTCCACACGTGGCCAGCCAATTTGGTACAATATATATATATATAGACTTATTTATAAATAGAACTTTGTCCGTGTATGTGTGTGTGTGTGTGTGTGTGTGTGTCCGTTACCTATAGACTCCAAAACGGCTGGACCGATTTTCTTGAAAATTTACACAGTTATACTATAAGCGTCTGCGAGTTTTCTTGACTAGGTTTTGTGTCGAGGTACTCCTGATAAATATCGAAAATCGATAATCGAAAAAATCGGGTTATAGAAGGAGCGGTCTGATCTTAATCAAATTTGATACACTCATAGAGAAAGACATAAGAAACGATATTCAGAAGTTTCAAGGTTGCAGTTCTTACAATAGTGCAGAAAATCGATAATATATATATATATATATATATATATATATATATATATATAAGTCAAGATGTTTCTGTGTGCGTCTGTTTATCTGTCTGTATGTCCTTTATACAAATCCACAATTTTTATCCGATTCTCACCAAACTTCACACAAATATTCTTTAGGCTGAGTCTGAGCTCCAGGACCATGGATTAGTTTTAAAGCTTTCATTACACCCGTGCAACGCCGGGCTATACTGCTAGTATATATATATGCAAAAGTATACTCAGTTATAATCCGGGTGAGGGAACAGTATGGTTAAATAAAGAAGACAAGAGGGAAACATATATAGTTTTCATCCTTTCTTTATTTAACCATATATATATATATATATATATATATATATATATACATTCAGATAAACATTAGTGAGGAAATAGACATTTTCAACATGTCATGTTAAGGCATGCGTTCTTCGACCCCTAATAAACAGTCAGTCAGTTAAGTGCCATACGTGATACACGCTTGGGCGATCATGTCTCGAATGAGACATAACTGACTGGGAAGAAGATTATCCCGCAGTAGGTTGCCATTGCTTTCTGCGGTAGACTGGTTGCCGACTAAGGCTATAGAACCCAATCTGTCCTGTTATTTAACCCATAATTGGAAGGAAGAGACGGATTAATACCTTTCCCAAGGGTATTTGCGCGTAAGTGAATACAATGGATTCAACTGGAATTCAAACTCGGCTCCCCGGTTTCTCGTTCTGAGCCGATATCCACTGTACCACAAGAGAATGATGAAAAATATAAGCCCAGAGGTTAGCTTAGGTAAAGAAAGGGGTTGGGATGTATTGGCTTTATTTGGGTTGGGCTAGGGGAAAGACTTTAGTAGTAATTTCCTCTTTGGTACTTGGAAAGTGTTTTGACAGAGGATGGAAAATTCGACAGAGAGATCCAAAGACGCATTGGCATGGCCAAAGACACATTTCGGAAGCTAGCCAGAGTACTGAAAGACAGGAAAATCTCATTAGAAACAAAGAAAATAGTGCTGGATTGCTATGTGATATCTGTCCTTCTGTATGGAAGTGAATACTGGATGATCTCGTCAAAGATGAAGAAGAGGCTTCAGGCAGCAGAAATGTGGTTTTACAGAAGGATGCTGAGGATACCATGGACAGAGCACGTGTGCAACGATGAGGTGTTAAAGGGATGCAAACAAGAAGAAAACTGATAATAAATATCAGGAAGGGACAAATGAGGTTTCTGGGACACATAATGAGGAAGGAAAGCCTGGAGAACTTGATACTCACAGGTCGGATAAATGAAAGAAGAGACAGGGGAAAGCAGCGCGAGACATACTCATTAAGTCTGAGCAAATGGTTGACGAAGCAGGGCTTGGAAGAGATACCAAGAGAAAAATTGCTGTGAGCGACAAGAGACAGAGCCAAGTTGAAGTCCATGATTGTCTACGTCCTGAAGGGACACGACACATGAAGAAGAAGAAAAAGAAGAAGAAGAAGAATTGGGTGGTATGTGGCTTGACCCTTGAGTTAGTAGTGGTTGGTCTTGAGGAAGTAACTGCTTACCCAAATTTTTTAAAAAATTATTGGGACTAATTGGAGGAATAGTATAATTATTGTAATTTATACTTATTTCTATGGCGACACATACTTATGATCTCCTTTCGTTTGTTCAGGAGTATATTTTGGTCTTGAAATTTTAAAATTTTAATTTTTTCTGTCAAACATAGATTATATCTCTCTCTTCAGCTATTAGGGGTCCTGGCCTTGCCTATGAGTTTCCATTTTATCTGAGAATCTAATCTTTTAATTCCCCGTATTTTCTAGAAAGGACTGTTTCGTATCTTAAACTAGGGTTGGTGAAGGAGCTCGTGAAGGTATAAAGCCCTTGCTTCCAAATTCCCACCGAAATTCCGATATAAACATTACGTCTCTCCTTATTTTCCTTAGGGTAGATGGTGGCTTGCTCGATCACATTCTCCGATCTACACTTACCCTCAACCGGACAATTATTTCTAGATCTACAGTTACAGGTAGGATATCATATTCTATTTTCTGTATTGGATTCCCTATACTTCTTCAAGATTTGGTTATTGTGGGAGCTAATAATCTTATACGTGTTATTAGTACGCAAATAACTAATCTTGATAGCGTTTCTATTGAATATCTTACTCAGGGGTTATCCCCATGCAAATGTTTACTTATTAATTTAAAGAAGATCTTACCAATGTTAATAGTTGATAGTTTAGGCGAGTCCATTCTTATGTTCAAAAAGGGGTGATCCCCAAAACTTTCAAAAAACTACATAGGTACAATTAACAAAATGATCTTTGCAAAAGCTTTCATATTCACCTAAGAAGGCCTTAGGCATGAACCAATGGAAGAACGCAGCCGAAGCAATTGATTGGTTGATAAAAATAAAAATAAAATGAATTTCACTTTCATCCAGTATCGGTTCGGAACGAGAAGCCGGTGAACCGAGTTCGAATTCCAGCTGAATCCATTGTTTTCACTTACGCGCAAATACCCTTAGGAAAGGTATTAATCCGTCTCTTCCTTCCAGTTATGGGTTAAATAACAGGACAGATTGGGTTCTATAGCCTTGGTCGGCAACCAGTCTACCGCAGAAAGCAATGGCAACCTACTGCGGGATAATCTTCAGCCCAGTCAGTCATGTCTCTTTCGAGACATGATCGCCCAAAAGCGTGTATCGCGTATGGCACTTAACTGACTGACTGAATATAATGGAGTCATGATTAAGGCTGCTACTGGTTATAAAGTGGGGGATCGGTTTACTATTGTTATAAAGTAATAAATTGATCCCCCACTAATTACTACATAATAATATAATACATTTCTTCCCCCTTTAGCTATGAGTCAAATAATAAGACTGATTGGGTTCTATAGCAACCAATCTACTGCAGAAAGTCATTGCAACCTACTGCGGGATAATCTTCTGCCCAGTCAGTCATGTCTCTTTCGAGACATGATCGCCCAAAGCGTGTATCACGTATGGCACTTAACTGACTGACCCGTCTATATCTGAAAAACTTTTAATCGATGCCTTGAAATTGGCTAAAAATTACTGCCCCATCAGCGACCAAGACATCAAAATCATCAAACAGGCCCAGAAATCTATTTTATTTTACGATGAATGCCTGTGGACTACAAAAAAAAAAAAACCTGATTTCTGCATTTCTATGAGGGTATATGATTCTGCAAAGACCTGCAATTTGGTATGACTCTTTTTACTTTGGAGTCTTAGGCTCATCTTCGATTTATGTAACACCGGAGATTACCATGATGACGGAATTGATAATCCTCCGCTAAACTAATCCACAAAAATAGATAAACTTAGAAAAGATATAATAATTTTTTTCAAAGACTACGATCTTAATATTACCACCATACCTATCGCTAAAGTCGTAAATTTCTTAGATGTGACCTTCGACCTGAACAATAACAATTGTCTGCAAAAATCGTAGTTAGGACTTACATAACCCTGCATACATTAACAGGGAATCAAATCACCACCAGAGAATCACCAGCAACCTACACAAATTCATACAATTTTGTTTAACCCTCTAGGGCCATTCGTATCATATTAGTGGGGGATCTGTTTATTACTTCATAACAATATAGAAATTATCCCCCACTTTATGCCCAGTAGAAGCCTTAACCCTCTAGGGCCATTCGTATCATATTAGTGGGGGATCTGTTTATTACTTCATAACAATATAGAAATGATCCCCCACTTTATGCCCAGTAGAAGCCTTAACCCTCTAGGGCCATTCGTATCATATTAGTGGGGGATCTGTTTATTACTTCATAACAATATAGAAATGATTCCCCACTTTATGCCCAGTAGAAGCCTTAACCCTCTAGGGCCATTCGTATCATATTAGTGGGGGATCTGTTTATTACTTCATAACAATATAGAAATGATCCCCCACTTTATGCCCAGTAGAAGCCTTAACCCTCTAGGGCCATTCGTATCATATTTGATACAGTATGAAAACAAGCCTTGAAAGAAATATTTTCCTGAAAAATTTTTTAAGAGAAATATTTTATAAATTTCAAATGAAAGCAGTACTGACTGCTCAGTCAATGAATACCAAATGTTTCCTTATAGGGAAATACCAAATGTTTCCTTATAGGGAAATACTGTATCAAATATGATACGAATGGCCCTAGAGGGTTAAGTACAAACACTAGCAATAATGAAATTTTGACATTTCTAAAATTAAATACATTAATGCTTTAGGAAAAAGTAAACTCAACACTAGTTTAAAATACTCTGTTAAAAACAAGATAGGCAGAAATAAACAGAAATCACGTGAACGTAGCATTATTTGGTTTAACCCAACCTTCAATCATAACGTTCAAACTAACATTGGTAAATTTTTCCTAAACTTAATTCACAAACATTTCTACCATTCGCCTACACTAAAAAAATCTTCAACAAAAACAATGTTAAAGTCAGTTATAGTTGCACTGAGAACACAGGTAAATATATTTCACAACATAATACTTGGCCCACATAAACAACATTCGTCACCCTCCTAATAAAGTCAATAACCCTTCTAAAAATAATTGCAAGTACAAAAAAAAAAACCAAAAAAACCTGCCCTTTGAGTGACCAGTGTATGTCTGAAAATATTGTTTATAGAGCTCGAATTCATTCGGATGATAAAATAATGTTAAAGTTTACTTTGAAATGACTTCTAAAAGGTGGAAGATAAAATTTAACAATAACATTTTGTTTTTAAACAACATTAATTACAACAAATTCCATTCAAAGTTTTTAAATATTAATTTTTTATCTACATGAGTAGATAAATGTTTACGTTTTATGATTTACGCCCCTTCATACTTTAATTTTAAAGTCGTGCCACAGACGTATGACAATAGAGTCGCCGACTGACGCTAATTCGGTCGGGTTTCGGGCCTGGGTTAGGGAGCAATCGGAGTCTAACCATACTGATGAGCTGTGATACAGCGAAACAGATCTGTCTGCGGATGACAATATTTACGCTGTCACACCCTGATTGAGCACTCTGGAAGAAAGGTTGACTTTGAAAAACAGTAGCCACTCTAGCGTGTACGCATCGCTCATTCAGTAAAATGAATTGGAGCAATCTAGCTATTGGGCGCCCCGTGGCCCAGGGGTAGAGTCGCCGACTGACGCCAATTCAGTCGGGTTTCGAGCCTGGGTTAGGAAGCAATCGGAGTCTAATCGTATTGATGAGCTGTGATACAGCGTAACAAATCTGTCTGCGGATGACAATATATATATATATATATATATATATATATATATATATATATATATTCAGACCTTTTCTGGTTTTTCTGATAACTTGATGAATATTTCTAAGTACACTTAATCGCAAAATTTTTAAAAACTAATAAGAATTTTGCTCTTGTATATCGATACTAGTCACAAAAATAGAATCCTTACATTTCCCTTGATAAAGTTCCTCAAATGACGAAAATCGTTAGTTCAGATAAGTTTTCTCTTTGTCTTTTTTCATGTTGTTCTTTTACAGATATACTCTATCTGAAATGTTTACACACACGCACACACACTCACACATATTTATATCGCAATGTCTGCGTTTTACATTGATCTGTGGAAGTCCTGGGAATGTGTATATATCTCTATCTACATGCGTACATGTGTGCATGTGTATATATTTGCATGTGTTTGCATGTGTGTATATGCGATGATATATATGTGTGGATGAATGCGTGCGTTATATACATGTTTGTATATAGGTTACTGTGCGTGTCTGTATGCCTGAATGAGGAAGTTTCTGTTCAGATGTGTATATCCATATCTATATGCGTGTTCTGTAGATGTCTATGATTGACTAAAACTTTTTCACTGTAGCGTTAACGAGCTTTGGTCCTTTAAAAACAGCTATCTGGACCTAGCAAATCCGATATAATTCAGAAAATGTCGACAATCGGCTTCATTTAATAATTCCAATTTGATCTGCAAGTTTTGACTGGTAATACAGCCTCTACAAATCGGATTTCTCTTTTCGACTGACCAGGAATTTAAGGCGATTTAGACATCCTAAGAACTTTGTGGATGAATATGGCATTTTCTTCCGTTTCTTCTCTGTTCGGTAGCTTCTTTCTTAATCATAAATCATTTATTAATCATAAATCATTTTCTGACAGAAGAAATGATAAAAAAAAGCATTTGCCTTTTTATAGAAATAAATCTTTAAGTATTGCATTCACTCGACTCTTTTGATGTGAAGACTTGAGATAAAATATTTTCACTGTTTGCTGATTTTTCTTAATGGAAGAATTCTCTTTTGTTTTTTTTTATCAGAGTGTTTCAGTGAGCGTAGTCTTCAGTTATTTTCCAGTGAGTGTCACATCCAGTAATCCTTGTAGATGGATGCTAAACGGGCAAGATTCGGACTTCTTTGACTCTCGAACGAAGCTCAATAAAAGTTACCTGTGCGTGACATACTTGACTTCGCTGACCCAAAGAAGAAAAGAATGAATCTGGCCTCGTCAACCATTTATTTGCACGCATGACCTATCAACTCATTGATGGATGTACAACTTAACAACAAACGCAAATAGGGAATGATTACTATGCTTCACACCAAGTTTGTATAATTTTCTAGATTCAAAACTATTCGTATTTGATAATTTATGTGCATATTTCTGGAATGAGAAATTATTATTTATTTTATAAAATAATAACAGTGCAGATAAAAAATAATAATGACGAATCAGACGCCTGAGAGAATCACATTCTAGATTATGACAACCTCCTCAGCAGACTTAGCATATACGCTGACGACACTACGGTTTACTCTCGCATCGATAAAAAATCTACCGAGGCTGACAAAGCAAACCTCGCTGCCGAGCCTGAAAAGAACCTCCAATCCGTGACAGAGTGGGGTAAGAAATGGCTAGTGAATTTTAATGCTTCCAAAACGAAGCTGCTATCTCTTAATCACCGCAGAAAATCGCTCCTACCCCTGATTAGCATGGACCAGTCTAGTCTCCCTGAAAGCAAAACACTGCGCCTTCTCGGCTTAACTCTCACAACAGACCTCAAGTGGAATGAATATGTAGAATCCATAGCTAAATCCGTTGCTAAGAAAGTCGGTTCTCTCTGCAGGGCCAGGAAGTTTTTTTCCGCCTGAAACAGTCCTGCACATATATAAATCTACCATCCGCCCGTGCATTCAATAGTGCTGCCATATCTTGTCGGGTGCTTCTGCTATCCACCTAGGTGTCCTTGACAAAATCCAACACAGAATCTGTAATGTGATCGATCTCGACTTGGCAGCTCGGATACAGTCACTTTCTCACTGGTGTAATGTGGCTTCCCTGTGTTTCTTCTACAAATACTTTCACGGCTTCTGCTCCGATGAACTTAGCTCACTGGTGCCCCCTATATATGAATCTACTCGAGCCACAAGATTAGCAACTAGGTCCCACCCTTTTACTGTGAAACCAATAAATTGTAAACGCAAATTCTACTCCAGCAGCTTCTTTTCTCGCACTTCTCTTCTATTTACTTGCTTTCCCAACAGCTACAATCTCCAAGAATTCAAATGTAAAGTCAATAGTCATGTACTATCTCACTAACCTGCATCCTCTCTCTCTCTCTCTCTCTCTCTCTCTCTCTCTCATGCTCCTTTCTCCGTTCACTCCTCTCTCAGCAGTATTCTCATCCTTCTTCTATCCTCTTCCTGACACTCCCGTAACCTGTCACTCTTTCTCATAACTTAACTCTTATGTAACCCCCTACTCAACAGTGGCAGTAAAATGCCTTGCTTTTGGTGACACGATTATGAAAGAAAAATTGTGCAAGATGTATTCTGATGAGAAAAAACATCCTGGCCCGACACAGCGACTTGAATTTCCTGGCAGAAGATGTAGCAATTGATTCGATGTAGTCGTTGGTTAAGAAAGTAAAGCCGAGGAGGCGCAGTGTATTGCTTTCTGGAAAACTAGTGTCACACATACTGATGAGAGGTAAGAGAGTTTGTCTATTGGTGACTAAAGGAAAACAGCTTCGTTTTGGAAGCATTTAAATTCACTAGCCATATACTAGCATATATTTTCACCACAAATTAGAGCTCCTTATCATGAGCAGTAGCGAGGTTTACATCATCAACCTTGGCAGATTTCTTGTTGAGGCGGGACTAAATGGTGGTATCGTCGGTGTAGATACCTACTTGTGAACTGATTACATCAAGAAGATCATTGATGAAGACCAGCAAAAGTGTAAGACACCCCCGTTAGTTTGATAGAATCTGGAAGCATACCCGTTTAATAGGACCTTTATTACACGATTTGACAGGAAAGATTGGATTAGATCAAACAAACATCTATTTACACCATGGCTCTGTAGCTTGCGTAGAAAGCCACCATGCTAAAACCTGTTAAATCGTTTCGAGATATCCAAGAAAACAGCTTCGCCGTTTTTATGAAGAGAATTGTATATGTATTAGTTCAGGGTCCTTAGAATATCAGGTTTAGACCTTGTGTACTCTTCGTCAGGAAAAAGAAAGAATTGATTTTTTTCTTGGGCATGCCAAACGAGAAGGTGTACTCAATGAAAATCACAGATCTAACTTGACTGAACGCATAAAGAGTGAATGGGCTTACGTTGACAGCAATGTAGAGTTATTCATGGGAATCTTGCAAAGCGAATCAACATTTGCATCACAAATTACGGAAATCATATTGAAAACATTATTTGTTAATATTCCAATTCAGTACAATGTTGTTGCTAATTGCATTTCTTGAAAATATGCCTTTTTACCTGTGTGTCCAGAATTTAGGTACAACCTGTCCATCTATAAAAAGACAACATCCATTGCCATGTGGGAGATTGGATATTATATAATGGATTAGCACATTTTTCATAGTTTCGAGAGGCATATTCTTATCATTTAATTCTTTTTTCGTTCTAAAAATTGTCTTTTGCAAATTCTAAAGTTCTTTCATATTTCTGTGGCACACTTTCCTGATACTCTTACTGTTCTACCCAGTTAAAGTCAAATTGATTCTGACATCCCAAATATGTAGCTAATACCTTTGGACTGTCTTTCTAGACCAGTCGTTATTAACATTTTTTTGCCTAATGTATCCTTTTCCAAAACACGTCAGAATGTCTCACCTTCTCGTTAAAAAAATGTCTTTCACAAATTCATATGTTCTTTCGTATTTCTGTGGCACACTTTCCAGATACTCACAATTCAACAAAGTTAAATTCGTATTGATTTTTTACATCCCAATTATGTAGCTAATACCTTTGGTTGGTTGGTTGTTTTGTTTTTATGGCATATCAACACCTGGGCGGGTCATTTTATTACCAACTAAATTTTATTTATTTATTTATTTATTGCTGGTAATACCTTTTTCTTTCAACAATTTATTGTTGTTTTTATATAAGTTTTTGTGTCTAGTAATGCTTTTTTTCTTTTCGAGTATCAAGATTCATTGGGATTTGTTTTTAAGGGCAGGGTCCCCAAGTCCTACCCTGTTATTTAACCCAAAACTGGAGGGAAGGGACGGATTAATATCTTTCCCAAAGGTACCAGTCCTTAAGTGAATGCAGGGTATTCAACTGGAATTCGAACTCGGCTCACTGATTTCTCTTTCCGAGCCAATATTCACTGCACCACAACGCACATCCGTCACTATACGCTTACAGCACCTGGTATTCCCAAGCGGTCACTCATCTAAGTACTGACCAGTTGCTTAACTTCGGTGATTGAGTAAGAACCGGTGTGTTCAACGTGATATGGCCGTAAACCTAATACCTTTGGACTGTTTTACTAAATTAGTCGTTACTAACATTTGTGCCTCATGTGTCCTTTTTTAATGTGTCAAAACGACTCAACTTCTTGCCCTAAAAGTTTGTCTTTTGAACATTCATAAGTTCTTTCGTATTTCTGCGTCACACTTTCCTCTTACTCTTACTGTTTTACCCAGTTAAATTCGAATTGATTTTGACGTCCCAAATACATAGCTAATACCTTCGGACCTTTTTTCTAGACCGTCGTTATCAACATTTTTGGCACCGTGTACCATTTTTACCATATGTCAGTATGTCTCAGCTTTTCGTTCTTTAAATTGACTTTCACAAATTCATAAGTTCTTTCGTATGTCTGTGCCACACTCTCTTGTCACTCATATAGTATTATCCAGTTAAATTCAAATTGATTTTGACATCTTAAATACGTTGCTACTAACTGTAGACAGTCTTTCTATTCCAGTCGTCATCGACATTTTTTGCCCGACGTGTCTCTTAACACCATATATCAGAATATCTCACCTTCTCTTTCTATAAATTGACTTTCACAAATTCTTAAGTTCTTTCATATTTCTTTGCCACACTATTCTGTTATTCTTACTGTTCTACTCAGTTAAAATCAAATTTATTCTATCATTCTAAATACTAGCTAATATCTTTAGACTGTTTTTCTAGAACAGTCGTTATCAACATTTTTTGTCCCATGTGTCTATTTCCACTAAATGTCAAAATGTTTCACTATCTCGTTCTAAAAATTGTCTTACACAAATTATTAAGTTCTTTCGTATTCCTGCATCACACTTTCCTGTTACTCTGTTCTACCTAGTTAAATTCGAATTGGTTTTGACATCCCAAATACGTAGCTAAATCCTTTAGACAGTCTTTCTAGACAAGTCGTTATTAACATTTTTGTCCCATGTCTCCCTTTTCACCATATATTAGAATGTCTTGCCTTTTGTTCTAAAAATAGATTTTCACAAACACTTAGGTTCTTTCGAATTTCTGTGACACACTTTCTTGGTACTCTTACAGTGCTATCCAGTTAAATTCAAATTAATTTTGACATCCTAAATAACAGACGAAAAAAGCTTATGCCCTTTTGACTTTCTATTTGATTTCGTTTACGTAATAATAAACATGCGCTACATATTCTTGGTTATATATATATATATATATATATATATATATATATATATATGAACAAAAATTTCGATATTTAAATCCGTTGAATTGTCATTTCCTCGGTTCTTCAGTTTTGGTTCCAGCCGTTGCAGAAAGAGCGAGGAATTCCTCGTAGAAATGACAATTCAACGGATTTAAATATCGAAATTTATGTTTTATTTTTTATATTTGGCTCTGTAAATAGAATGTAATATATGCAACGAGCCCTCCACCTTGATCAATTTTAATATTAATGAAATTAATATTAATACGATCGGGTTTTTCGGATTTACCTATCTGATCATCCTTTTGGATTATATATATATATATATATATATATATATATATATATATATATATATATTAAATATAAAAACTTTAATCCAAAAGGAAAAGCAGGAAGGTAAATCCCAAAGACCCGATCCTAATTAATATTTTAATATTAAAAAATGATCCAGGTAAAGGGCTCAGTGTAATTAATATTTAAATTACAGAGCCAATTATAAAATAAAATAAATTTTGAAGTTCAAAATCGTTGTATGATCATTTCTACATGAAATCCCTAAAAGAGATTTCACATTTCATCGGCAACCTTTACTACTCAAAATAAAATAAGATATTACTGGGAGAAGTTCAAAATTTACATCACAGACAAACTAGTGGGGTTGGGATTGATAAGTAGATAGCAACCAATGTCTATTTTTAGATTTTGGACAACTTTACTTTTAGATTGAGTTGTAAGTGAAAAATGTAAAATTTGGCTATGTCTAGCTCTAAAAAAGAGGACGGGGAAGTGAAGGAAAAAATAGGAAGTGGCGTTTGACAGGGAAGTAAGCTAAACAAAATGGAAAGAAAAAGGAAAAAGAAAAGAAAGAAAAAATAAAGGAAAAAAAATTCATCTCCGTAGAGACGCTAGGGACGTGTTAATAAAACTAGCGTTTTTAAATGAGATGAAGTTATTAGAAAAAAGATTTTTAGAAAATTATTTTTTGGAGGGAAAAAAGCTGACATATAATTTATTTAAATTAAATTAAATTAATTAATTATAAACCTAGATTTAAATTAAAAATAAAATTCATAAAATTTATTAAAAAAATTAAAATAAAAATTTATGTGCGAGGAAAAATATATACATACATGCAGGAAAAATTAGGGGTTAAGCTAGTCTAAGTATCCTTAATTCTTAAAAGGTAGATATTTATAGGAGAAAGGAAGAGGAAGGTAGAGGGGTTTAAATTTACTATTTAAAAATTTAATTAATTAATCAATCCCTCAAAACCAATTTAATTTATATTTTCTCTTCTAAAAACTGAATTTAAAACTTAAATTTTAAATGTTTACAAATTTCGCCTTATGTCGGTACTTACTAATGAATTCTTTTCTTAAATTCAAGAGTAGGTGCTGGTTTGGGTACTTTAATATTAGTATTGTTTCTTGCAGACACAGATCGCACCTATCACGAAAATTCCTCGGAATTCGGGCTGAACCTATCAGTTGGAAACAGAGAGAGAAAATACAAATTAAAAATTTTCTTTTTCCTTTTTCTTTCCATTTTGTTTAGCTCACTTCCTTGTCAAACACCACTTCCTATTTCTTCCTTCCCCTTCCCCCTTTTTAGAGCTAGAAAAAGCCAAAGTTTTAAATTTTTCACTTACAACTTAATGAAAAGTAAAGTTGTCCAAAATCTAAAAATAGACATTGATTGCTATCTACTTATCAATCCCACCCCTCTAGTTTTTTCTGCGACGTAAACTTTTGAACTTCCGTCGGTAATATCTTATTTTATTTTGAGTATAAAGGTTGCCGATGAAGTGTGAAAAAAAAAAGGGATTTCATGTAGAAATGATCATACAACGTTTTTGAACTTCGAAATTTATTATATATATATCATCTTATCTATTATGATATTAAAAATTGGAACCGCGAGGCAAGCTCATGCAAGGCAGTTTTTGGAATGACACGGCGCATGCGTCATTGGCGAAAGCGAGGCTCTCACATGCGAGAAATTATGGTTTCTTGCTCGAGACCAAAAACTCATAAAAAGAGCCAACTTCTGTTTCGGAGTCAGTTTGGTGTTGGCGAATCGTGAAGGCTAAACCTGTGTTCAAGAGACGGTGTTTTGTTTACGGTGCGCAGGGAACGGAGTCCCGAGTGAAGCAGTGTTCCGGGTTCTACGTGGAGCAACTGGGAGAACGGATCATCATCGAGTTCAGGAACATATCGGCTGAATTCATTTTCCAATGTTTTCAGCTGCTGCAAAACTTCAGTTTTCGCAAACTCTTGAAGCACTTCTGGAAGGTCTTCACTGTCGACAACAAGAACGGATGACAGCTTCTGAAAGATTGCGACATTCTTTCTATTGACCAATATCTTCCAATGTTCCATGTTGCTCATGAAAATCTTCACGGATTTGATGATGTTTGTATTCCTTTCTTGCGTCTAAAGATTCAGTTTATTCAGCTGCTCAAAAATATTAACCAAATAGGCAAGGTGATGACCAATTCCTCATCATCCAGCCAGGTAAAAATTTGCACCTTACCCTGAAATTAAAAAATAAAATCTATGCTAATCTCTAAACTCAAATATTTTGCTCAGTTACATTTCTTATTGACCGCCGTCGAACATTCGTGTGAAAAAAAAGCAAATAATGGCTTGTATCCATGCCAATACGTAACGACTTGAAAAGTCGTCACTTGCAAACTTCTCTTTTGACAAAATTCAAAACCTCAATTTTTTAATCCAAAACAGTCACCGGTGAAGATGGAAGTTCCTGAAGATGCATCATCCAATGAATGCCGTTTACTTTTGGAGCTCGCTTTTTCACACAAACAAGAAATCCTGATTTTGTCCCCAAGATATTTGGTGCTTCATCCATACAGCAGCCACATATATTATCTCACAAAAGATTTTCTGATTCAAGAAAAGATGAATTTTTTTTACAAAATATCGGACACCTTGATAGTTGTTTCAAGAGAACAAAAGAGTTTAAATGAATCGGAGTTGCACACACCCTGCAAATGCCATCAACTGGGAAAACGATGCCACACTTGGCTATTGTTCGAGTTGAATTGAAAATATGCCAAATTCTGCAGACTTGATCTATTGTGCACCATTTAGAAAGAGAGAGAGAGAGAAAGAAAGAGAGAAAAAGAGAGAGAGAAAGAGAAAAAAGATAGAGAAAGAGAGAGATAGAGAGAAAAAGAGAGAGAGAAAAGAGAGAGAAAAAAGAGCGAGATAGAGAAATAGAGAGAGAAAAGAGAAAGAAAAAGAGAGAGAAAGAGAGAGTGAAAAGAGAGAGAGAGAGAGAGAAAAAAGAGACAGAGAAAGAGAGAGAGAAAAAGAGAGAGAGAAAAGAAAGCGAGAGAAAAGAAAGCGAGAGAAAAGAGAGAGAGAAAAGAGAAAGAGAGAGAAAAGAAAGAGAGAGAAAAGAGAGAGAAAAAGAGAGATGAAAAGAGAGAAAGAGAAAGATAGAGAGAAAAGAGAAAGAAAATAGAGAGAGAGAAAAAAGAGAGAGAAAGCGAGAGAGAGAGAAAAGAAAGAGAGAGAGAGAGAGAGAGAGAAAGAGAGAGAGAAAGATTTGACTACAGTTTCTCCAATTGTATGTGTTTTTCCTCTTGCTATCTTCAGTGCAACGTTGTAAGAAGCTTCAGAAACATTTTGTTTTTTGGAATGTCTCAGTTGAACCCCGTTTCATCTTCTTGGAAGAATTCTCATGACGTCAAAAATAATTTTGTCTTTGATCGTATGTTGGGGCTGCATATTCAGCAAATGTTTCTTTAACTTTGTCGGTTTCATAGAAACATTCGATAAAGCTTTACTACAAATAACACATTGAGACCTTTCATTTCTGTCAATGATGATAAATGTGAATTCATATTGAATAGTTGAAGAATTGGACCTTCTTTATTTCACACCCATTATCGGCTCCAAACTCTGTAAATAAAAACAAAAACACAAAAAATCAAAGATAACTATAAATGTAATACTAGAGAACTAACCGTTTTCCAATCTGTAGCCCGAATGCACCTCACCCTGAAATCACACCTAGGGGTAATTCCCCACTTGTTGAGAGTCCCTGCTCTAGACATAGTGTAAACGGTTAAACTTTGTATTCTTCTCTCGGTGACGTTAATAGCAGAGTGACACCCTTTACTGGCATCATAGCTAAGATCAGCCAGCTAAGGCTAGGTAGGACATAAATTGAAGTGACCGGGCAAGACCGGACCCGGCAGAATATAAATTAAAGCGTGTCTAGTTCTTGAAAATTCATCTATAAAGCAGCACCCCTCTATTCTACTGCCATAATAAAGTCGATGTTTTCTCTGATGCATTTCGCAAATTTAGAAGGAAATTACCAATCATTGCCATTATCTCCTTACATATCTGTAGGGCTTCACATGACATCTAACTATTTAGATATTTTACATTGACAAGGACAAATCAATTGCATCGCCTAATGTTATATAATTTACGTCAGCCAGATTCTAGAATGCGGATTTTACTCATATAATGCCCCTCCGAGAAAATCAATTCAGTCCGATTCTACTTTTGTTTAAGATAAGCATGAAAAACTAGAAGTGACGGAAAGAGTGATTTCTGGGTGAAGTCCGGTCAAGGAAGAAAAGGTGAATTTTGCGCACGATAGAAAGAGTCAATTCTGGTCACGACACAGAAGATGTTTTCTTATCATGAAGAAAAGGGTGATGTCTGGTCACGAAAGAAAAGTTGAATTTTGGACATGCTAGAAAGGGTACATGTTTTTCTTTTAATCGTGTCACCCCAAGCAAGGCATTCCACTGCCACTATAGCGCAGGGGGTTACATAGAGCGATTGGGTATGGGAAAGGTCAGAAGGAGGGTGGCAGACGACTTAGGATGTACATAGGGAGAGAGTTGGAGAGGATTGACGTCAATTAAGCGACAACGCTAAAAAAACAAAAATGGTAAGAATTGTTGGGGTTATATAAGTCAGGGGTTTCTAAAGAGAAAAGGTTAGAACAGTGAGAGAGAGAGAGAGAGAGAGAGAGAGACAGAAACAGAGAGAGAGAGATAAAAAAAACTCTCGCTAGTTAACGATTCCCCGACAGCTTCTGTGTGTGTGTGATTCTCTTCGTTTGCCCATTAGTCCACACCAATGTCACTGTCGTTGCCTATCAAGACGATCGTTATCGTTGTTTGTCCAGAGAACCAGGTTACATAAAAAACACTAGTTCAGCAGTTAGTGTAATTACCATTGCCACATAAAACATGTGGGAGAGAACTGACAACTGCGGGTATATATTGTAAAAGGCTTTATTTCCTTTACAGTACATGTGCAGCTGTGAAAACTGCAATTAAGACAAACAAATAACATGAGCACATAGAGGAAGAATGTAAAAAAGCATAGATAATTGCAAAATCCGAAAAAATAGGAAAATAAACAAATGAAATAAGAAAATAAACAAATGAAATTTAAATAAATAGTTATAACAAAACAAGGGAACTTATAACAAGTGTTTAAATCAAAAGGAATCGTTTGCGTGGCCAAAGCAATACATTTTCACAAATTAAGCAAGGCAATAAAACTTTAGAAGAATTAAATTCCATTAACTATAGAGATTTGTCTAAGGTTTGCTGAAAAATGAATGGCAAAAATGTTAATTACCTCGTTGGCACCTCGTGTGGTCTATGACAATTGAGATAGTTACTCCCTAACAGTACCGAAAACGAATGTGCTGCTACTGGAGATAACAAATTTACCATATGACCTCTTAGAAGGTCTCAATCCAAAAGACTTTTCAGGGCGTTTATATTTCTTAAGCAGAGGCCAACATCCTAGGTTCTAGAAAAGGTTGCCCTAAAAACAGCTTACTTGTTATATTGTTACTTACTTATTTTAACTTTACTATTTCTGTTTCATACTTTTTTTAGACCTCATAATTCTTTTAAGTTGTCCTAAAATATAAGGAACTATATTTTCTGGCGACATTGTCCTAAGTGGGTGACAAGGCCGCCGGTCAAGAATACAGGGCTGGCTTTGGCGAGAAAACGAACCTGCTGATTTTTACATTAGGGTTTGGTAGCAACTAGAAACTGGGTCTTTCTCTAAGGTGACTGGCGGCAGCTACAAACATCTATTTAATTAGCTTTACATGTTTTTGAGGAATAAATTTTCGTGCTAATTCTTCGTCCAAGTTAAACCTCTCCCTTTCGAATAATGGTCGCTTTGTCGCTTTCCTAGATGTAGCAAATGCTCCACTATTTACATGTTGATTATTGTTCTCGTCTAAGTTGTTGTCATCACAACGTCTTTCCACTTCATGACAGCCGAGGACATGAGCCCGAGAAAGCGCAAGGTGTCCCTCTCCTGAACGTTAGAATCAGCCATGCTGATGGATTAAAGAGAGGTATTTTTCAGAGAGCAGTTTTGTTTTGGAAGCGTTAAAATTAACAATCCAGTCACTACCCCAGTTAAAAACAGACTGATGGTCGTTTTGGATACAAACTTCGATTTTGATCTTATCAAACAGATTACACTATCGAGACAGGACTAAATGGTTGTCTCGTCAGCGTAGTTACCATGTTGAGAATTGATGCCATCGGGAAGGTCATCAATGACAATCGAAAACAAAATAGGATCAAGATGGGGAGCACCTGCTTTACTCCGTTAGTATCTCAAAGATCTGCTAGGAAAGATTAGGTCAGTTCAAACATTGGTTCATCTATCATAAATATATGCTGGATAGTTTACTAAAACATTAATCTTGATTCGCTAATACTAATTTTATTGTAAAAACATTGTTTTGCCAAATGACATAGTGCAGGTGTCAAGGCGTTTCCTTTAAAAGAATAGTTTTCGCTACGAATAAACCTTAGTTTTCGTTGATATCTTGACAATCAGTAAATCTGTGTCGAAAATGAATAATTGCAGCAGACTCTTTAACACTCTGTCAGTCGATAATGCACCAACAACTGCCAAACACAATCCTCTTACAAATTTAAATCGCACTGCGGACAATTTTTCCTCTTCGAGGAGGAACGGCCACAAGCTATCTGAGCGGCTGTCCTTTTTGCTATCGTCTGCCAAATCAAAATAACTCTCGTTTCATCTCGGGCGGCCGCCGGAAACTACCGAATATTCCTCGGTTATTTCCGTCGACCGCCAAATGCTGTTCTTCTTTACTGCAAAACCCTTCATCCGTTAATTACGTTGAACACGGTTATTCCGAAACCCACGTTAATCATTAGAGAAAAGTCTAAAAACAAAGAGAAGATATAGACAAAGGAACAAGTATATTGCGGAAAAAGAAACAGAAATAAAGCGACACAGAAAGATAAAGAAAATATCTACCAGTAGCGTGAATTGATTTTTTTTTTATGCTGATTAATTTAATCTTTCATAGTTTTAATTGTTATCGCTAATGAGAGAACAGAAACAATGAAAAGTGCAGCACATTTTTTTCTTTGCAAATCAAATCTCAGAGAGGTATAGAGAGCATGATTTGAAAAATCAGAATAAAAAGAAAGCCGATCTAAACTTATTTATAAATGGAATTTTGTGTGTGTGTGTGTGTGTGTGTGTGTGTGTGTGTGTGTGTGTGTGTGTGTGTGTGTGTCCATTACCTATAGACTCTGAAACGGCTGAACCGATTTTCTTGAAAATTTACACAGTTGCACTATAAGCGTCTGCGAGTGTTCTTAGCTAGGTTTTGTGTCGAGGTACCCCCGATAAATATCGAAAATCGATAATCGAAAAAAATCGGATAATACAAGGAGTGGTCCGATTTTAATCAAATTTGATACACTCATAGACAAAGGCATAAGAAACGATATTCAGAAGTTTCAAGATTGCAGTTCTTACAATAGTGCAGAAAATCGATAATATATATATATATATATATATATATATATATATATATATATAAGAGGCAAGATGTTTGTGTGTGTGTGTGTCTGTTTATCTGCCTGTATGGCTGTATTTTTTTCAGCCCTTTTATTGTAGATGTTTTAAAACTTTATCACCAGTTTCGGGTTTGGCTCTAAGTAGGTATAATTGTAGTTCTTAGTCTCAGCCATGGTATTATTTACTCAGAGGACTTATTTAGCCCTTCAAAATTCAGTTTACGACGAAAAAACTTCGATACCAGGAAATCAAAATTCGACTTACATCCATTCATTTTTATTTCAGTCTACGGTTTCGCTTTAACTGGAAACAACTATTATTTTGTAGTCTTTCGTGCCAACGTCCAAAGTGTCTTAGCTCCAGGACCATGGATTAGTTTTAAAGCTTTCATTCTAACCGCGCAACGCCGGGCTATACTGCTAGTTTTATACATAAAGAAAAAAAAAGAAATGTCGCTGAGTCACTTCTGGATACTTACAATTTAACATTTTTTATGAGTTAGTAATAAAAGGCAAAAGTAAGTAAGAAGATTTACTTTATGGCAACGATAGTAGCATAATTCTCGCTAGTGATAAAGTTTTAAAAAATCTACTACTGATTTTGTAAGAAAATGTGTCCGCCTTATTTGTGACAACATAGTCTTCATACATATTTCGTGTCAGCTGGACTCATGCCTTCTGAAAATGAATCTATTAAGTATCAAGGGGAGATGAAAAGTGAACAAACAGTTTGTATATTTAAGTTTACTAATAACGGACCGCTACCACTGTAGATGAATCACTGTTACTAGCTCGGTATTACATGTGTAGAGAGGAAGTTCCACTAAAACTGCTTTTCTGCAAAACCCGCTTCTTTGTGGAACGAACTTCCTTTTTGTAATCTTGACAAAATTGCTTGATATCCACATAATCTTCATGGCTTGCTTCCTACTCTTTCATCACATACCTCATTTAGTAAACTCCTATATGTTGTATACCGTGAAAACCAAGGTTGATGATCGGCTTTATATATAACAACGGACACGGATATAAAAATATACAATTATATTTTTATTCTTCGTCGGTTTCTGTTGTGTGCAAAGGGTAGGGGTCACAGGGAACACGCACATACGAGGGAGAAACGAGCAGTAGTTGTTTTCCTTGGGTTCTCTTTGAGCCCTCTGGCTTCGTTTTTTCTGACCCGGGAAAACCCGGTCTTATATAACCCAGTTCCGTTGAGTTTCACCTAATTACGTCATCTCTGGGTAGATTATTGTCTTTAGCCGGTTGCATCTTGATGTCATCACATCCTGTTCGACTTTGACACGGCAGCCCTCACACTTTTTCTTTTTTTTTTTATTTTGTCATTGTTTCTGACGCCAAAAACCCATATTTTTGTCGGCTTACTAAAATATAATTCATTCCTTTAATGTAAACTGACTTTAGTGGGTCACAAACCGCATTCTTTTCCACACTGATCTGTATTTGCGGCCTTGAACGTTGTTTCTGTATAGTTCATTTCTGGCAGAAAAAATTTAATATAAATTATATTCTGTCTTTGACAAAATACACTTTTTATTTTTCTCCATTCCTATTTCGATTGAAATCATCGCCTATTTTTTTCCACCTTTAAAAGAACTAATATTTATATAAGGGCAATTAAAATTTTGAAAAATGTCTGTGAACAAGCGAACAAGAAAATTTAACTTCTTCTTCTTCTATGTGCCTTGTCCCTTCAGGACGTAGGCGATCATGGCTCTCCACGTCTCCCTATCCCTTGTGGCTCTTAGTATGTTTGCTCCTGTTGCTCCTGGCAACCCCGTTCTGTCATCCACCTGATCAGGCCCTGCAAATATGTTATCCGCTGCCTTCCTCTGTCTCTCCTTCCTTCTATCTGACCAGTCAGTATCAGGTTCTCCAGGTTCCCAGGAACTTCAGTTGTCTCTTCCTGATGCTCAGCATCAATTTCCTTTTTGTTGCCATTCTTTCTAACACCTCGTCGTTGCTTGTATGCTCAGTCCACGATATCCACAGCATCCTTCTGTAGAACCATATTTCCGCTGCTTCCAGTTTTGTCCTCATTTTCGATGATATTGTCCAGCATTCACAGCCGTATTGAAGAACTGACATCACATAGCAATGCAGCACTCTTTTCTTTGTTTCTAGGGAAATTTTCCTGTGTGTTAGTAGTTTACTCAGCTTCTTGAATGCATCCTTGTTCTTTAGGATCTCAGGAATATAAATGTATAGAAACTGATGTGGTCACAAAGTGAGGGATCAGTGTATATATTGATTGTAATATGGAACTGATCCCCCACTTTATATCCGTAGCATCCTTCTGTAGAACCACATTTCGGCCGCTTCCAGTTTTGTCCTCATTTTCCATTATATTGTCAGTCATGGATGCAAAATTTAACTAAAAACATAATTATCATTAACTGCAATTATACATTTTGAAAAAAATGCATCTTTCCTGAAATTTCTTTCCTTTTATCTCGCCACATAAATTCACTAAAATGCGTGCAATACTTTTTTTGAGAAATTACAACAAAAATGTTAAACATTATTTATTTATTAGACCGTTTATTTACAAGGATTGTATTTAATAATTTTTCTATCAATTCTCAAAAAAATGTAATGCCTAAATCCAGTTTCACATCTTTGGTAATTGGAATGAAAATAATGCCGTTTGCTTATATTCAGCGCTTATTGACCGAGCAGCCAGTGCCACTTTCGGTCGGTTGAAATTTATAAAAAAAAAAATTCAATTAAAACAATCTTTTCAGGAAAATAAAATTTTCAAGTCCATTATCTGTTATTAAACTTTTTAGCATTTAAGGGCGTCGTGGGATTTTACGAAAATTCCAAAATATCTTTTTTTAGAAATAAAATTTACCTCGAGAGTATATAGTAATAGCGTTTGTTTTGTGTGGGTTGCGGGTACAAATTTTTAATTTTTCTTAAATATGTTTGTTTAATCTTTTTGTTTGTTCAAACCTTGTTATGTAATCTTTATGTTGATTACTTAGTGTTTTGTACCGTAATTACGACTGAATAGCAACTTTGATCCTTATTGAGTGCACCATAGTTTCGGCCTTGTGCCACATCTAAGCTATCCTGAGAAAATCACTTTTC